>VDFB02208143.1:0-106183 GCA_007258455.2 Sequoia sempervirens
TTTTAAAGACCTCATACACTTTGGGCTCTGCA
Organism: Sequoia sempervirens; assembly: GCA_007258455.2. Classification (NCBI taxonomy): domain Eukaryota; kingdom Viridiplantae; phylum Streptophyta; class Pinopsida; order Cupressales; family Cupressaceae; genus Sequoia; species Sequoia sempervirens. The sequence continues at coordinate 33 of VDFB02208143.1, forward strand.
AGACCCGGGAGGGTGATCCCTTAATGAGTTTACAACCTCTGCACCATTATCGTAAACAACATTAACAACAGATAATCTCATTTAATAGCTAAACATAATAGCACAATACTAAATAGAATTGGCTATTCATCAATAATATCAACTATTTGGAGCATGAGATAACTACAACACATTCCACAGTGTAAAATAGTCATTGATTTGCAATTTGTAGCAAGCATTAGGTAAAGACAAACAAAATACTGAACCATAAAAATTAGTACAACTTACATCAGTGCCATATATCCATTGGGGGAGTCAAATTCATAAACATCTAAGGGTTTATGACAGATTTAACACAACATATAAGATCCTTGAGAACATTGCTTTACAATTTCATCAACATGTATTCTAACCCAATACTACTTATCAAATCCTTATACAAAACATATTCACCTACAATCCTATTCAAGCATTTTAATTAATTCCTTGAATTAAAGCCAAAACATAAATCATACACACCACAAGAGTGAGATGAACGAGACAACCCCTTGATAATCTTATTCAAAATTTAGATATGCATGTACAATAGAGAGACATGAGTTTGAATTAATCATTTCAATTCAAATGCTAGTACTATCATAAAACATCAAATCCCCATGAATTCAAAACCTACTACAGAATGACTCAAAACCTAAATTGCATTTTCCTTAAAACCATCAAATTTTACAATTTTCTCTACAACTCTACCTAGACTGGACCAAAAAATATCTAACTTTCTAACCTGTACTTCTGGCCTTAAAATCCTTCTTATAGAAAATGAAGGAGCAAACAAGCATCGGGCCAGAAAACCTTTCATTTCACATGCTTTTCTTCACAAAACTCTTGAGGACAACAACTATACCTTCTTTATTTCTCATCCTACACCTATTCATGCATCCTACAATTATAACAGTATCCATGGGGCCTCTTACACAAGCTACAGTAATCACAAAAAGTGTAAGAGCCCCTTTATATCATGTTTGGACTACAAAACCCTCAAAAACAGGGTAACCGGGTTGTATGCAAAGAAATGAAGCTTTCTAACTCAAATAAACGCCTTAAGCCCTCAAATCAAATTCAAATCAAACCTAACACATATCTTCATGACTTGGAATTGATTTCACATCAAAATATGACTGTATGACCGTACATTGCTGCATAACATGAAAAATATAGAAATTTTGAAGAAAAACATAGATTTTCAAATGTCAAGAGCTTGTATTTTAAATCCTCAACCATCAACAACCATTACAATGATCAATTTATGCCTTTTAAAGGCCTTTACATGTCAACCACTGAACAACCACCTCTACAACTGACTTTTTAATCTTTTATGATCACATGAAACATAAAACACACTAATTTCAAGGTTGTTAACATCACTATTGAAATATTTTTTTTTTTACCTTTCAAACATTAAAAAGTACATCATTAAATTAATTATGTAATGACATAAAAATTAAAAACATCATGAATTAATTATGTAACCACATAAGTCAAATATAATTCTATTAAGAAATTAATATCAAATAGATAATATAATCACATAACTCATACATTTAAATGTCATTGATCTTCTTCTCCATCCAAATCTTTGTCTGTATCATCCGATCCAAATTTGACATTGTAAGGATTGATCATATCATCATCATCACCATCGATATCAGTTTTGATAATGTCATCATCCACATAGATATTATTTTCATGAACATTAACTCCTACATCATCATGATCTAGTTCCTCCTCTTCAACATCTTCGTTACGGACATCATCAACTAACTATTGATCTTGATCATCATCTACATCATCTTCTAGTTCTTCAGTATCTTCTTCTTCCACCACATTATACTTTACCAGCCTTCCTCTTGGATCATGTCTAACAACAAATGACCAACCTGGTTTACTTGGAACCTCTTAGTAAAATACCTGCTCACATTGGCTTGGAAGAACATAGGGCTCATTTCCAGCTCACTCAATCAACCTTGTATTAACCATGGTAAATCCATTATCATGTTCAATAAAATTTCTCTTAGGATCATTTTCATTCAATCGTAGCTTGTACCATAAGACGAAACAAAATTAATCTAAAGGACTTAAATTCACACTCAAGTATATCATCAAAAATCCCATAGTATCATTTTTTGATACTTCTGGATGTATGTCACTTCTAGATGAAACATTAGTCACCTGAAAGAATGCAGTTATACTAGAACCAAAATCACAAGTTTTCTTCATGTCATCCAACATTTTGATTCAAAATTTATGACCATTGCACCACATAGCCTTGTGGTGTTTCACCTGCAATATGTCAAACATGTAAAAATTATTGCAATATCGTCAGTTGATAAACATATTTATTCTTAGCCAAATGTATGCAAAGAAAACAATCTCAACATATATATACATCAATATAATTGAAAATAATTAAATAATATGGGTGATTAATATATTTATACGTACCTGTTTATCTCTTAAACCATATGCTAAATCAATTTCCCTTTGTGTAACATTGGAATCTCCATTACGATGAGCTTCTTTAACCAATTAAGCCACACCTTCCCATGTTAATGCACGACCAAATTGTTGACATCGTTCAATCCATACCATCATCCAATCAAGATTGTTTGTGACATACAAATGTAGTGCATCCCACTCTTGACCAATTGTATCAAAAAAATTGAAATTCACAAACAACATATAATTAGTTATATACCACAATATATGACCTTAATTTATAATTGATGTATATTGAAGATTAAAAATTAAATAAGTACAATATACATAAAAACCATATGTAAAATGTATTCTAATTAATCTCCATGACCATCTTATAATTACCTCTCACTTTCCTCAATCTACCTTTCCCCATCAGGTACTCCCCTTTGAATTTTTTAATGGAGTTGGGATCCCAAATATAATCTACATGGATCTTTGCTGCAAACTTAGGAAGATATTCACTAATGTAGACCATGTTCTGGTATACCATATATCCCTCCACCATAGAACCCTCAAGATGTGCTCTTTGTCTAACAAAAGCCTTCAAAATTTTTAACTATCTCTTAACCATCCACATTGACCTTGTGTGTACAGGTCCACACAATTCAATCTCCTCAACTTGGTGTATGAGGTAGTGTTCTTGTGCATTGAAAAATATCGAATGTAGACAAATTTTCATTTCACACATTACATGAGGAATTTTTCTCTTTTAATAATTTATATCTTCTTTATGGGTTTTTTTAGATGGCAGCCATCTACAAGTGATTGAAGGTGCAAATATATTAACGAGATTTAACAAAAATATACAGTATATTACATAATAAGTAAAAAAAATGGCAATTATAAGAAGTATACAATGAATTAAACAAATATCACTACTTACCTCATGTATTTTTCAAGATCATATAATTTGCTTGACATTGTTGTCAAAGTTGTCTGGGAGAGATAGAGGTAGAACGTACTGCAACAATTATAAAATGATCTTTTCATTATTTTTCCAAAAGTTGTAAACACAATACACTGAAAAGTACATCCATTATTCAAGTGTATATAATATACCAGAATAATTACCTTAATGAAGGTATGCCAATCATGCGTTTTCATCCCTGACCCAAATTCACCTTTCTTTGTTATTATATTGTTTATGTTCGCAGCAAATCTTGTGGGAAATCAAATTTTTCGTATGACTTCTTTTATAACATTGCTTTGTTGCTCTGTTAATAACCAAGGAAGAGCACTTATATTAATTTGGTCTCCATTGCTATTTAATTGAATGAAATTTTCCATTGCATGATTGGCTTCCTGAATGTCACTACAAATTTTGACAATTTTTTCTTTGTCATGCCTTCCATCCAATATTTTTCATAACGTTTCTGTTATATTCTTTCTGATATGCATTGTATCAAACAAATACACAATTTGTAGCTGCTCATAGTAGGGCAACCTACTAAATTGTTTGGGATAACTTTTCAATCCCTGTGGAAGTTGGCCATTAATGCCTTGATGACCTTCATGAAGCATATAAGTTAAACAAATTAACAATGACAATCATTGTCAATTACAATATGAGTAAACACAACACAATATAAAAATATAAATTCAAAACATATCATATATGATAGATAAACAATTTGATATGATGTATAACCTTGACAATTAATTCTATTATATTCCAACTTCCATAGGCGAGGTGTCATTCTTCGTGGTTTTGATGTAGTCTCATCTTTCCTATTGAAAAGATGTTTTTCAGTAGTTCAATACTTATGATTTCTATGGAGGAAATGCCTATACTCATCAAACACTCGATTTCCTAAACTTGTTGAACAACGAGATTTCATCTTTAGACCACAAATTAGACATGCAAATTTTTCCTTTGTTTGAAGACTTGCAAGATCATATATAATTGGATTAAATATGTCAATTTTTATAATTATATATAATGAATAGATTATTTTAAAAACATGCATGATATCTACTTCATCAAATTAAATATTGTTAAAGTGCAGTCGAACGTTATAACATACCACAAAAATGTGTTAGCCCTGGGGCATCATGAATTATCCATACAAGCATTGTATAGAATTGAAATTGTCTTTGTCCTATTGGTCTAGAGACATCATACATAGTGACGCCATTCCATAACTTTAGTAACTCGTCGATAAGAGGCTTGATATACACATTCATATCTTTAACTTGGTACTTATCTAGTTGAATGAACATAAACATTACCTAATTATTATAACCATTTTACTGCAATATATATAAATTAATGTACATGACTATTGAATGAAAAAAATATAAGTCATTATGCAACAAATAAGACAAATGAGATACTACTATGTTAAATAAAATTGATGTAAACAAATACCTGGAACAATCATTAACAACATTATGTGCTCCCTCTTTATTGACATCCATGGAGGAATGTTATTGCTAATAACAAAAATAGGCCACACCGAGTAAATAGATCTCAGCTCTCTAAATGAATTGACACCATCCGCTCCCAATGAAATCCTGAGATTACGAGGTTCTTTAAAGTGTGGCCATTTTTCCTCCATGTCCCTAAATGTAGAACCATCCACAGGCATTCGAAGAATGTCATCTCCACTTCTATTATGTGCATGGTAATCCATAAATTGCGCTAAGCTTTCACACCTAAATAATTGTTGCATACGTGGAATAATAGGAATATAACGAAGAACCTTGCGAGACACCTTTTTTCTTAGTTGATCTGTTCGATATCTACTGATATGACATTTTGGGCATTCTATTGCAAATTCTTATTGTTTATGATATATAATATGATAATTGGAACATGCATCTATTGATTGATACTCCATTCCGATATCTTTCATAACGCCAGATAAATCTCGGTATGAGCAAAGTAAAATATTTGATGGTGGTAACAAAAATTCACCAATCAATTTACAACAAAAAATAATTTGTTAATATAAAGAATATTAATGGTACATATTTCATCCTTTATTTATTAGTGATGAACTAACAACAATTAAAATAGATGAAAAAAGATGAAATATATGACATACCTTAACATCCGTGAGATTGTTATGTTTGATAAACCATTCATAACCTTCAAGTTCAACAGCAACAATACAACAGAGATAAGAGTTGTTTGGGAGCCTTCATAAAGGGGCTCTATGCCTTCTCAAGTACAGGTAAATCATGAACATCACCAAAGTCATCCCAATCATCATGATCAGCTCTACCACTAAATGTGTCATGGATCAATGTATTTGTACCATCATCTTCAACTGTGTTTTCTGGCGCATGATCATCTTCTTCCATAGAATCATTAACTTCAACTTCGATATTCACAGCTCCATGTTCGTCCACTTGCAAAACCACATTCTCTGGGCCGTGATAATCCATATCATCTTCCCTAGGGAACCCCACCTTTATAATAATGATAGACACAAATAAACCATGATCATGATCAAGTGATTTTATATATATATAAAATGTTAAAACGATCTAAACATTTATAAATTCAATTAATATAAACACATATAATGAACAACTTACCAATGGACAATAATCATGCCCCCCTTCAACGTGACCATGCTGCCTACAATGTTTCTCAACTGTTGTGATTAAAAATCATCTCGTCTTTAAGCCCTTGCAATTATTGCAAGGACAATAACATTTCCCATCACCCTTTCTTTTCAATCTAGCCCACAATCTATCAAATGTCTCTTCATTTTGTTTTGAACTAATATTATCTGACATGATTTTTCTTTACCAAGTTTGACTATTTAGATCTTCAAAAAATATCAAACTCACACTCCAATAATTTTTATTCATAGACAGGTAAAATGTCTAATAATTCTGATATTTTACACCAAAAAAATTTGGCATGCAACCACCCCTGCAAAAGAGAAGATAGTCTGAAGTTAATGACCCCAAAAAACACTTTAAAATGCTAATTTCAAAACTTATTAAATTCTGATTTTATTATGATTTCCAACCGTTAAGACTCCTAAAATCATAATATTGAACTTGGTCACAAACTTCCTACAACGATGGAGGTAGCGAGCTAGTAAGAGCAAGTGACCCATTCGTAAGGAGCAACAAGTTGAAATCATCATTGCTAATGTCAATACAGATTTATTATTTTAGTTAAAGATGCAATGTGTCACTTCTTATGACGAGCTTATCCCTAGGGCCCTCAAGATTGAGAGAGCCCTAATCGTACTAGTAGAATTTGGAAAATAAATGACTAGGTGACTAAAACTTTTAGTCACAACAATTAAAAATGACTAAATTCTGCTCATTTTTTGCAACTCAGCTATAAATGAGTAAAAAAATTACTAGTTTGGTCGTTGATTAAAAATTATTTAGTCACACAAATAAAAATGACTAAATAGTTAGTCATTTATTTAGTCACAATCCATTTGATAAATCATTTAAGGAATCAAGAATATAGCCCACCAAAATACTCTAAAAATTTAATAAACATACCCTAAAACTTTTGTCAAAATCTTATTTTCAGGCATAGCCCACCAGAATGAAGTTTTCATTTTAATAAACATACTCTAAAACCTTCATCAAAACATTATTTTCAAGCATAGACCACCAAAATGGAGAAGTGTTTCCATAAAGAATGACAGAGAACGATGAGGAAATGTGCATGAAATGAGGCATAAGATTCATTGCTGCTTATCTCATTCCTGCTCTGCTCAACAAATCTTACATTGTTCCCGCTACTATTTGTAATATAGGTATTTACTTGACATATATTTGCATAATCTCAAATTCTTTTAGAGCTTTTGAAGTATCAATGTATCCTATATAGGGTTTAGAATGATTTCTTTTAATTAAAAAAATAAATAAATGATGTATTTCCCTATAATTAGATAATGTGGAGATCTCCTAAGTCTGCCCCAACACACTATCCTCTTTGGCATTGTATTCATTACTCCAACTACTAGGGTTTTGCATGTGACATCTTTAATATCTTCATGACCGTGGCTTTTAAATAGATCCCAGTCTTTGCTTTAATCCTTTTCATAGTAACCCTTGAGTTTCATAATCCACCTTCAATCTCTTCTAAGAATGGTGTCTTAAGCTAGACTGCATAGTATGCATATAAAGCAAGTCCTTCATACCTGCCATTGTTCCAAACCACCACTCACTGCCTTGCTTAAAATGTTTCCTCCATAAGCACAATAGCATGTTTTAAAATCATGGTTGCCAGTGATTGACCATTAAGGTCACCACTTTCATCAAGATACAATGAGATTTTTGTCTTCAAACTCAAGGCATTATGCAAAATAACATTGTGAATTGTTTGTTGTGTACAATTTAATTTTCTTGCACATTTACTACTTTGCTAACTTCCTTTAAGACTGGGTATTGCACCCTCAACTACAATCTCAAACAACTCACTATCACTTGCAAATTCCTTTCATGAGCATCCTTCTATAAAATCAAACTATGCCCTATAGACTAACTACTTACTATAGGGGACTCATTGTTTCATGGTATTGTAGATCTTAAGATCCTTCAACCTTATTGACACTACTTCACAATCCACAAGGTATTATTCACTATTCTCCCATCTTTGATGAGTCTCAAAACACTGCTCGAACATGCAATCCACTACTTCCATTATACATTAATGGCTAAGAAGAAACATTGAACCTATGATTACCACTGTTACTTCATTTGGACAGTCATTCCATGATTGCATTTGCCTTGTCTAACACTACCAAAAGTATTTGAAAAACCCTTAAGGTTAGCAAGGGGGTAAGGAAACTCACTGTTAAAATCTCCACTTTACTATGCAAGGTTTGAGCTTTATTATCTTGTCACTGCTCAGCCTCTTTTTGACTATCACATCTCAAGTGACTGCCATTCTTCTTACCATAAATTGCATTTACAAATGTCACTAAGCTACATAGTGTGCTTGTTATTGGCTACAATCTTTAGATTGCAAGATTTTGTTATTAGCTACAATGTCTCAATCTTTCTGGTATTGCAACATCACTAATCCGCTAGAGTTATTGTTATGTTTCTACAAAGGCCTAGGGTTTGTACCCTAATCATGCTCTTACCAATGCTTCTGTTGGTATTAAAAAATAACCTTAAATCTTGGGTTAGAAAATTAGTTGTCTTGACAAAGTTGTGGCATGATCTTGGATTGTATCCTAGAGTGTGTGGGAAGCTTGTGTTTGATCATTAAGGTATGTAAACCTGATCAAGAAAATGTATCCTATATAGCATGGGTCTTGCTTTAATACTTTCCATAATTGTCATTAGCAAATCACATTATTATAGTTTTCGGTAACCCAAAATTGCATTCAAGTATATAACAAACTTGGTTTGTAGTTTAAGCTATACACTTTTAGGTAACATTCATAAGGTTTAGAAAATCTTGATCACTCTCTAGAATAGCCCATTAAACATGGGTTGTACTTGAATGCACTACATAATTGATATAATACAACCACTATGCATATCAACCAGAGTTATAGGCTCTTTATTGTAGCAAGAGGTAATCACTCTTTGATCATGCTATAATTACATCCTAACCTGTTAAACTTGAGACAATTTGAATGCACCCAATGATGATTGACACCTACATTATACAACCTGAATTAACTACATTATATGAGTGCCTTTATTTCTATCACAACATAGCCACATTAAACTTGGGTCACACATGAATGCATCCTGTATTTGTTATAGTACAACTATGCCACATGACCAATAGAGTTATGGATCACATAATTACAATCACAAGAATCTGTTCCTTGGTTGTGATCTTATGGTGATTCCACACAACAAAATCTGGACATGAAATTCTCAAAACCCTAAACCTCTAAAAATGAAATCTGATGAGATGTTGCTTTAAAATATGATTTTCAAATCTAGAACTACAAATCTGACTTCACAACTGAATTCTACAAAAAGACAATGACTACCCTCAACCTGGCGATATATTCTTGAATTTTTTCTGATTTTTCCCAAGAAAATCATCCTTAGTTCTCCACAAACTGTCTCAAGTAGAGAAAAACACTGTCGCAATAAATCAACGAACTCACTTTTCTTTATGTCGGCCACAATTTGATTTTTTTCTATTTTTCATGTTTGTCAAAATTTTGACAAAACTGATAGTCAAAATTTCAATGAAACTTAGGTTCGTTGAAATTTCGACGAACGTCAAGGATAAACTTTCAAAACATTGAAAATTACACATCAAATTTTACAAGCACCTGACGATACATCAAATTATACATATTTCGTTGGACATTTTCGTTGGATTTTGTAGTCAAATGAGTTAGTGGGTATTTCATGTTACTTATTGACGATTTCTCTAGGATGGCATGGGTTACTTTCTTAAAAGAAAAATCAGAAGCCTTTAGTAGATTTAAGATATTTAAAGTCAATGGTTGAGAATTAAATGAATGCTAGAATCAAGTGTCTAAGGTATGATAGCGGTGGTGAGTTCACATCAAGTGAGTTTGAATAATTTTGTGAAGAGCATGGAATAAAGAGACATTATTTTGTTGCTAGAACTCCTCAGCAAAATGTAGTGGAAAGAAAGAATAGAACTATTCAAGAGATGGAAAGAACAATGTTGAATGAAGCCAAATTGCTTGATGCATATTGGAAGGAAGTAGTCCATACTATTGTCTATATCCTTAACAAAGGTTAGCTAAGAGTGGATAGCACCAAAACTCCCTATGAACTTTGGTATGGGAGAGCAACAACTGTTAAATATTTCAAAAAAATTGGAAACAAATGCTTTATCAAGAGAGATGAAGAGGGTTTAGGAAAGTTTGATTCAATATCAGATGAAGGAATCTTCCTTGGGTATTCAACTAGGATAAAATCCTACAAATGCTACAATAAAAGGTTGAGGAAGGTTGTTGAAAGTGCAAATATCAAATTGAATGAAGAGTTACATCAAATCACACATGAGCAAGAATATTGTTGGTCTGATGAATCTACCTGCATAGAGGAAGAGGAAGAAGAGATTGCAAAAAAGGAGGAAGCATAGGAGAAAGTACCCAAGACTCCTGCTAATTATGTTCAGATCAATCATTGGAGATAAGAATGGAGTGCAAACAAGAAGAATATTTGCAAAAACAAATGAATTGGTGAAATTTTCTCTACTATCAAGAATAGAACCAAAAACTTTTGTTGATGCTAGAAAAGATGAAGGATGTATACAAGCAATGGAAGAAGAGCTAAATTAGATTGAGAATAATTAGTCTTTCGAATTAGTTCCAAGGCATGTAGACAAGTGTAATAGGAACAAAATGGGTAATCAAAATAAATTGAATGAAGATGGAGAGGTTGTGAGAAATAAATCAAGATTGGTATGCAAAGGATACTCACAAGTGGAAGGAATTGAATTTGAGGAAACATTTTCTCTAGTGGCAAGAATGGAGGCCATCAGAATGTTTCTTGCATTTTTTGTTCACAAGAACTTCAAAGTTTATCAAATGGATGTGAAATTTGCTTTCCTGAATGGTGAATTAGAAAAAGTGTACATAGAACAGCCTAATGGGTTTCAACTATTAGCAAACCTAGAAAATGGCATGCAGACTTAAGAAGACATTGTATGGTCTCAAACAAGCCCCCAGGGCTTGGTAGGTATGCAAGGTTGGATAAGTACCTATTTCAGCAAGGCTTCAACAAAGGTACCATAGATAGTAATTTGTAAATCAAAATAGAAGATGAAAAGATCCTAATTGTTGTGGTGTATGATGATGATATAATCTTTGGTGGCAATGATGAAATGTGTAAGAGGTTTTATGAAGAAATGTAGAAATAATTTGAAATTTCTATGTTAGGTGAGTTATCATTCTTTCTTGGACTTCAAATTGCACAATCAAATAATGGTATCTTTATCTCTCAAGCAAAGTATGTTAAGTAAATGCTAAAGAAGTTTGGTTTGGAAGACTATAAACGAGTGAGTACTCCAATGGTAACTAGTTGCCATTTGAGTAAGGATGATGTGTCACCTAAGGCTGATCAGACTTTGTATAGGTCTATGATTGGGGGCCTATTGTACATAACCGCATCCGGGCCTGATATTATGCAAGTCCTTTTCTTGGTTGTAAGGTTTCAAGATGATAAAAAAGAAACTCATGTAAAGGTTGTCAAGAGGATTTTCATATGTTTGAAGAGCACTCTAGACTATGGATTGTGATATCAAAAGGGTAATGAATTTTCTTTGAATGCATTTATTGATGTTGATTGGGCTAGTAGTATTGATGACAAAAGAAGTACCAACAGTGGAGTTTTCTTCTAGGAGACAAATTGGTCTCTTGGTTTAGTAAGAAGCAGGACTCAGTGTCCTTATCCACAACAAAAGCAGAGTATATTGTTGCAACATCTTCCTACACCCAAGTGTTCTTTGTCAATGATTTGATGAGCCCATTCTAATTTTGTGTGACAATACAAACACCATCAATATTTTAAAGAATCGAGTGATGCATGTTATAACCAAGCATATATATATCAAATGTCACTTTTTAAGAGAGAAAGTTGTGGATCAAGAAGTAAGATTGGAGTATGTGCCCAAAAAGGAACAAGTTGCAACCATATTCAGAAAGGCACTTTCAAAGGATAAATTTGAGTATCTCATACAGAAGCTAGGGGTTGTTGCTCCTCCTTCTAACTAGATGCATAGTTGGTGCATTTGTAGGGGGAGCAATTAAGACACATTTTATCCCTAGATTGATGATGGCTACCTCTCAGTTAGAAGAATACTAAGGTTTATGCAAATAAGGGGAGCTTGTATGTTGCGGAAAGCTCGGTTGAAGACCATTAGCCATTTTTCCTTGATGTCAAAGGGGGAGAGATAGAGTAAGGGGGGATATTGCATATCTAGTTGGTGTTGCCATTAATTCCAAAAGAAGAGATTGTTGCAAGTATGCTAAAGGTGTTGTCATTGATGTCAACAATATGGAGTTTGTTGATGATGTTTTCTTTGTTGTCAACAAAGTGGTAGCATGTGGATGGTTGCATATGTTGTAATTAGGATGTTGGTTAGGAAGCATAATGTATGATGTTGCATGTCATGAGTTGCTATGATAGTTTCTCTGTATTTCCTCTTTCTCAACAATAAGTGAATGATGTTGTGAATGTTTTATCCACTGTCTATTGATAAAAAATGTATAGAAGAACTTCTCACAATCAGTGACGCGGGATGTTGCACTAAAAAGCTTTAGAGAATGCTTTGCATTCCTCCACATTTGAAGATATGGCCCTGTAGTTTGAAGAATAGACAAAGTCAAGTGTGAAGCACATGTGTTCTAGTTTTCAAAACGTAGAAGTCACCACAAAAGTTTCCTAAGTAAGCAGAGTGAAGACTATGTTGTTGTAGTCATGGAAGGTTCAAAGAAATGCTCCATATCTCTCTGTAGTTGTTGTTGTGGTCTTGTGGTTTGGAGGATGAGTTTTACATGTCTATTTGTTGTCTCTCTTCGAGTTTCAGTTGTTGAAGTGTACCGCAAGTCGAGTTGTCAAAGTTATATCTCAAGACTATGTTGTTTAGATTTGCATTAGATATTGGTTTTGTGTTTGTTTGCTTGCACTAACATAATGTTGCATGAAGTTGTGAAAGAAGGGCATGTAAATATTCTTTAATATCATTGTATGCTTGTTATATGTAATATGTGTAATGCTATCTTGTCTCTCCAGTACCGCTTATGGTCTATAGTTAACATTTTGAGGGTTGAGTGTTTGTTGAGCCAATTTAGTACTTTAAGTTGTTTGTGCTAAGTTTTTTTGGCATGCACCAACATGGGAATGTGTGCAAAGTTAAAATGGATCTTTCTTATCTCTTGGATTGGACTGTATTGAATTTTCCTTTCCCATGGATGTTGTGGAGGTGACTCAATATGGTTGTTGCACATTTGATGTTCATAAATTTTTGTGTGGCCAACAAGGAGATTTTTTTTTATACTAGTGGAAGGTATAAATGAAAGATCAAGTGTGTGATCAAGGTGTACAAGTGTTCAATGTGTGATTGATAAAAAATTATGAAAGCAATGCGCTGAAGGTAGAGGAATGATCACAAATTTGTAGAGAAGTGTTTGATGCATGCTAGAGGCAGTGAGTCAAGAAAAAGAGTATAAGTGAGGTGTGGAAGGCAGTGAGCCAAAAGCAAAAGAGTATAAGTGAAGTACAAAAGGTAGTGAGCCGACCAAAGTGTATAAATGAGTGCTGGAGGTAGTGAGTCGAAGGCAAAAGTGCAAGCGTGAATGTTGGAGGTAGTGAGCCAAAAGTGGAGGAGTGTAAGTGTTGAAGGAAATGACTCAGAGGCAGCATAAGTGTTGTGGTGGTGGTTGATCATCTAATTCATCAAGAGTTGTATGTTGAGATTGTACACTCTTTCTATAAGTGTTGTATTTTTGGCAGGAAGTTGTGAACTTCCTTAGGCTAAAAACCTTAAGACTTGTTGTAACTATTGTTTCATTTTGTGAGGTTGGATTTGGATAGTAGCTCTAAGTAGCTTTCTCACCATGGTTTTTCCCTTGTTGGATTTTCCACGTAAATTTGGTGTTGTGGTTTTGTGCTCTTGCTTTGAATGTTTTATTTGGTTAAGACACTTATAAGTTTTGATTGGTAAGTTGAATTGACTTAATTTGAGGGATATATTGATTCACCCCTCCTCTCAATATAGCTATGTGTGTTAACACAAGACCCAAATCTAGAAACATTATTTGCTACATATGCAATAAACCTAGTCACATTGCTCCAAATTTCTCTTGCAAAAATAAACCAATCAAAGCAATATATACCACTAATGCAACAACATGGTGGATGCAATTCATGAAGATGAAGAAGTTTATATGCAAGATGAAATTTATGAACCACTATTAGAAGAAATTGAAGACTCTAAAAGATAAGATGTAGATGAATTGGATGAATTAGTTGATGACCTTGAAGAAGACCTACCAACTACAATGATGCACAAAAAATGACAAGATAGAGGAAGAACAAGAGGTCAATCTCCATCTAAAAGAGGAAGAGGTAGATTACAATTACCCTTGTCTTACCAATATCCTTGTCCTTAGTTTTCTCCATACTTTCCTCAATTTAACCAACCACAACCAAGACCATCAACTCCTATTAAAAGAAACCATAATACTTGAAGAATGGAAAAGGGACAAGTTTTCAAGAAAAGATGAAGAATTAAAGGAAACATTGAGATCTTTTGGACAAGAGCCACAAAATTGTGAAAAATATACTGAACCATAATTAGATGAAGAATTTTGCAACACTTTTGATCAAGGATGCAATAGTAAGCCTACTATTGTACTTAATTTTGAATAAGTGCACTTAAAAGAGGCTCCTGAACAAATAAGAAATTTCTTCTACCAAAGGAATCTAGAAAAAATACCAATTCAAGAAAATCCTAGAATCATATAAATAGAAGAAGAAGAAGAATATTTCCTTGCAGATGAACAAGTTCCTAATTCTACAAAATGTAGGTTAGTAATGTCTAGCATTCCACCACTTGAATATGAACCTTTTGATGGGTGTTTTTGCACACTTTCTCAACACAGGCAGCACATGAATGCACTACCTCTCTTGAAAGGAGACTTCCAACAACAAGTTGCTGAAAATCACCCCAAGGTCTCTCGAGTGTCAGGTCATGACTTGCATGGAATTCCTCAGTTGATATTTGATGTGATTTTACTGGTAATCACAGGGCAGACTTACGTAGCTGGATGCAAAGTGGATCTTAAAGTTTAAATTTTCTGAGATGGAAGTTAAGGTGCACTTTGTTGTAGGTTCAAACAACAATCTGAAACTCTAGTGTTTTCCTTAAGTTTTGACTTTACAATGTGCAATGAACCTTAGCTTAGGTTACTTCTAAAAAAAAAGGAAAAAGAGCAGGGGGAAGAAGAGTTTCCTGGATCTGCAACTAACTATGAACAATAATCATGGAGTTCCTGTTATGGACAACTTCCTTCAAACAAAGTTCCACTTAACCAGAAATAATCACAGTCTCATGAAATTTGTGCTACCTTCTAAGGTCTGCAGATATTTCACAATTCATCCACCACATACATGCATGAATAAAGATAAAAAATTAGAGCAACTTCAGATTTCAGCCCAGACTAACTTTACAAGACCATTTACCAGCAGCAAGCAACAAAAAGTATGGACTGGAAGGCATCAACATAGCAAAAATTTCTATAATCACAGAACATCATCACTAAATCTATCTAAGCAGTCTAAAACCAATTAAAACAACAATGTAAATTTAACTAGAGCATCTAACTATGGGAGGTTGAATCATGAAACATGTATAGAAATTTAGAAAATGCACCAAGTCAATATATTTTCATTAGAAATTTTTGCAGCATGTCATTACAACAACTCAACTCTCTTGAAAATGAGAGGAGACCCCCTATTTATATTGTCCCAAAAGTAGAACGAATGGCCAAGATTTAATGTCATTGTGTGGCCAAGATTCACTACAATCTAGGGTTCTACCTACCCCACAATATATTACAGTTTAAAATACAACTTTGTCCTTATCCCTATTTTTTCCTCTAGTGACAACACTGTAATAGTTTTGTCTTTTGCTGATTTCTCTTTTGTTGTAGCTACTATGTTATGAATTTGTCATTAATAATAGGGTTGTCTTATTGCTTCTTTAAAGCTGCATATTCCATGAACTTCAGAATTACCGGTTGGAGCTTGTCAACCTCCAAAATCTCGGATCGTAGAAATTGATAACTCCACTCCTTGGAGTTGTTTGCAAGCCTTTCCCAGTCTTCGTCATACTTGGCAGTGTGGTCCTTAAACAGTTCTGACTGGGTGAAGGTGTGGATGGAAAAACTCATGAAATCTATGGTTATCTCAGCTGACATCCTGTCCTCCATCCTTTTCTGAAAGTGGGGCTTTATTTTCTCTAGATCTATTTGTACTGCAGGCATGTCATATCTTGTCATCGGCCTCAAATATCAAGCACAATCTGCTCTAACTTCCTTGACCCATTCAATGTCTGGATCCACTTTGTCAAGCAATTGCTCCAACCTTTCTTTTTTGTTCTCAAAGTCTCGCCTCCATACATCCATGAGCCAATGATCGTCCTTGAATGCAAGCTCCTTTTCCCATGTTGCGCTTGGCATTTTGAGCAGAGTCTCGATCTTTGGGTAGGTGGACTCATATCTCACAGGAAAATCAATGCAAAGTTTCCTGGTACTCTCAAGAGACTGTTGTAAGTCTAAGAACTTGTTTGTTGTTCAGACAGCCTGACCAATGCCCATGTTCCCAATGTATAGAACCTGTCAGAACCAACTTTCAATAGTTCTATCCAAACTCTTTCTCTTTTCCAGCTTATCAATTTTCTCCCTAGACAACAGTTGCGGTGGAGCCGCAGACGTGGTAGGAACTTCTTCCACCGAGGACCATTGTTGAATGTATGTCATTAGGTCAGCCACTTGTGCCTTTAGTTCCTCTTTTGAAACTTTGTCTTGTTGTATCAGGTGTACTAATGTGGCAACAGATTCCTGGAAGTGATCTACCTTTTGCTCCCTAGCAGTCGTTCCCAAATCAATGGTAAGGACATTATAGCTTATTCCTTCTGCCCCCAATACCGATGTTGCCACCTAGACAGTCCTAGATCCAGAAACATCCATTGTTACTTTGGATTTGAATTTGGGCCTTTTCTCCTTTTTGGTAGTGATATGTGCCCTAGCTAAGATAACTTCTAATCTCATTCTCGGATTGCTCGAGGTGGGAGCCTTCTCCTTAAGTTACTTCTCCAACCATTCAGGCATTTGAGCCTTTTCCCTAGGTGCCTCTTCTTCATCCTTTATAATTTCAATCTCCTTTTCCTTAGGAGCTTCTTCCTCTATCTTCGCATCTTCTTCATCTTCATCAGAATCCCAGATGAACGTTATGCATCTGATTGGGGATTTGATGGTTAGGCGCTCTTTGGGAATTTCTTCCCTCTTAGCCTCCTCTTCTCTTTTGTCACCCGACTCATTCTCATACTCGTGCTCCTTGGGCAGTTTAGTTTCGAGGTTTTTGTCATCTTGACCTTCACCTTCAAGTTTGTCCTCTTCTACGTTCTCCTCCTCCCTACGAGGAGGTGACACATCTTCTAGTTGTTCCCTTATAGGAAGTTTCACATTTTCTTCTATCTTGTCACCCTCTTGCCCTTCCTCTTGAGGAGGTGACCTTTCAACTTCTTCCCTGACATCCCCTAGTTGCCTAGCTAGTTCTTCCTTGAAATCACCATCAAATGTTTGTATAATATCAGTACTATGATCCCTTTCGTCACTACTTTCGAAAGATCTCGTTTCTTCCTCCTCATAAACCACCCTGTCAATTTTTCGGTGCTCATATTCTGGGTGTTCATGGTACTCGTCCGCTTCCTCCTCCAATGCCTTCAAAGTTTCCCTTTCCTGTTGTTCCAACTCTTTAGATATTTGCATTGTGGCTTCCATTGCCGATGGTCCCATTGGAGGTTTCGATGGTGGAGCACTGGTGAGGACCCGCACTAAGGCAGCTTGGATGGTAGGATCCAAAAATATTTGGGAAATCTCAAAGGGGACATTCTGCATATGTCGTGAGAATGCCTTTGGCAGTGTGAGCACTGACATTGGTATTGTTGATGCAGCCAGTGGAAGTGATGTGGTGGGAGACATGGAGGTGGAGGAAAGTGGGGAAGTTGAGGTAGAGGATTCGATCATCACAACTTGTCCAATAGGCGAAGAAGAGGCGAGGTGAATCAAGATGTCCATTGCAGGTGGGGATGCGACAATCATGGCCTGGGAAATGGATGGAAGGGTGGTAGGATTAGGGGTCGTAGGTGGAGATTTTGGCTAATCTATCTCCCTTTCTTCACCCTTACGAAGGGGGTCCTCCTGAATCGCAGGCAGTCTTGTGATGCTCCCATCCTTTTATGTTTCTTTGAGGGCGAACCTTCTGAATCTTTCCTTGAGTACACCTTTGGGTCGGGTTGCTGCTCCTGTGTTTCTTTCCTTTTCCTTGATCTCGTAAGCGGAGGAGACTTGGATGTTTCTCTTGTTGAGGTTGTAGCAGCAACATCATCTGTGGCACTGGGTTCACTCTTCATCCCTTCATAGGTTAGGACAAACCCTTGTTGCTTTAATTGGGCTATTCACTCATTGACCCATTCCTTGGTGCAAGCCTCGATGGGCTTAGTTAGAATGTCGAAGTCATCAACCTCTTGCTCATCCCAATCTATCGCCGGTATTGGAAAGTTGGCAACTACACTGTACTTGGGGTCCATTACAGTACTTTTATCTTCTTCAACCTAGTCAGGTATGGGAAACAAATTCACCCTTCTTACAAAGTATGCAGTCATACACATATAATGCCTTGCGTGCACCTCCTTATCATCTTGGCAATTTGCCCAGAAATATTCTACATGATGCAAATGGGTGTACCCTAGTCCGAGTGCCTTCCTTATGTGCCCATACGGGTCCATTCGCGGGCGAGTAGTGTACAAGCGAAAATGATACTTTGCTAATTCCTTCTCATAATTCCCAACACACTGGGAGGTTTGCAATTTGTACATACCCTGGCCAAAAGTTAAGGGATAAGGGATCCCTGCCAAATGCTTGTCGCAGAGGATCGAATGCACATGTTGCAGTTTCTGGGAGAGCTCTAACAGTATAATTTGGTCGTTGGGGTACTGTGGTAGCTTATTCGGCCTCTCTATGTAACCTTGGGCGCGAATGTAGGTGAACTTGGGGTATTGGATGAACAAGAAAGTGTACTATTTCAAGAACACCCAAGCATTGTGAGAGACCCTTCTTTCAAAATCTCCATCAAGTAATCTAATAATGTGACCCATGAAGGCATCATTCACGAGCTGTAATACTCATTCTTAAAGTTTCTGAACTGGAGCTAGGGGTATCTATCATAGACCTTCAATGCTCGACCTGGTTCCTCATCGGGTGCCCTGAACAACCCATCGTACTATCTTTGTTCGGCCAGTGAGTAAACAAGATAGGTCATGTAGAATCTGGAGGTCTTCTTTACATTCATGAAATGATCGTGGAAGTAGTCGCTTATTATGCCTCCCTAGTAGAATGAGGCCTTTGTAGTAACATCCTCTTGCCCATGGAGAATTTTCTCTACAAAGTAGACCATCCACTCTTGAAAGTATGCCACAGTGGGAAGGCCCATTACTCTACTTAGCATGGTGACTAGGTCGTGGTAGTTCTCGTGAAAGTCGTTGCAGAAGAGCTCTTGGGGAACCTTCGCAGTGTTTCCCCTCTTCTCCTTGAGCTAGTACTAGTTTATAAGTTTCTTACAACCACCCGAGTCCTTGTCCCATGTTGCTTTACATTCTGCCATGGTTGGTAGCTCCATTTTTTTGAAGGTAGGGATGTGGAAAGTGTTTGTTATTGCTTCATCCGACATATCAGCAAGGATATTTCCATCTCTGTCAACTATGGTTCGTGTTTCAGGATGATATGCCTGTCTGCAAGCCATGACCACCTTAGGAGTAACAAGGGACGGCAGAAAGCCCGCAACCTTAGCAATTCCACTGCCTCTAATTAGTCTTGCATTGTCGATCTTAGGGTGGATCCTGACCCTTCGTTTGAATTCCTCAATATTGACATGGCCAATATTGGTATATGTAATTTCCTTCCAGTCCGTAATGATTTTTGAGTGCAAAGGCTCTCCTTAGAACTGGTACTTCATCTAGTCTTTGTCCTCTTTCCCATAAGGAACTTTGCTTGACTTCTTCCCTTTACCTTTCTCTACAGCCGCCCCCGAGGGTCTACACCTGGTTCCATATATCCTGCAGACAAAGGTAAGATGAGAATAACCAATCATGAAAACACAAACGTTAGTCAAAATCCCATGGACGAAGTTCGGTTAGATGATATATCATTCATAAAATCAAACTTTACTTCAAGATACCATTAGCAATTTACTGGAGGGAGTTTGGACAACCCGGGCCCAAGGGGCTGGACTTCCCTCGCAAAATGTCGTCTAAAGGGCGAACAAGTTAGAACAATCCGAGTGGTTTCTCCTGGCCCTAGATTTTGATGGTTTGAAAGGCTCATGTAATAGAGGGCCAAATTTAGGCACGTGGGTCTAGATTGGTTTCTAAATTGAAGGTCATTTGGATCTCGATTCGAGCGTCCAGAGGTGCAAGGAAGGAAAGCTGTTAGGGCTCTGTCGTTTGGAACAGCCAAAGTGAAACAACATTCCAAGGTTGGAATCTCGGGGTCTGGGACCTGGGAGGCTAAAGGGCGGCCAACGTTTCTTCTTAGCTTTTAAGTGCTCGAGCCTCCAGGGGTGGGAAGTCGTTGGTGAATTGTCATTTGGAACGACAGGTGTTGAACAAAAGTCCGAAAGGAGCGACTCGGTGGACCGAACCTAGCATTGAGTTTTGCCATTTAGATTTCTTCATTAAGTCTTGGGTGATTAGGATGATAGGTCCCAGAGGACAGAAGGACAAGTTCAATTTTCCCCTTTGGACAGCTGAGACGTGACGGAATTTTGTGGGCGGAAGTCCAACGGCATGGGCCCAGGATAGGCAAAGGCGCTTGAGTTTAACGTTTGTCAATTGCTATGCCCAACAGAGTCTTGGGGCCTAGGAGATGGGAGGACGCTTCTTGATGGCCATTTGGAAACGGCGAACCGGGGCCCAGGGACATGACAAAACAATTCATTTTGTCAGTTTAACCTGAACAACAACAAGCGAGGTGGGCTCCGGGGCTCGGGTGGATGGGGTCGTCACTCTGTTTGAAAAGGAGAAAGCAATGCGACATCCCAAGGATGGAATCCTACAGGAGCGGACCCGAGAAACACAGAAGGAGGCCAAGTTTGTTTTAGTTTAAGCCCGTTGACAATCCACCGAAGGAAGTCTGAGGTCGTGGGCCCGAGAGGGCATCCCGCCGTTTGGTCATTTGATGTTTTTTTTCTAAGTTTTTCAGAGGTGAGGAGAAGGCCTGGGCCTAGAAGACATGAACGCCCTACACGAAGAACAACGCTGACAAGGTAAAGTCCTAGATTTGTCTTAGAAGATGCCTTGGAGGTTTTCTTGCAATTTCCTCACATGGGTTTTTTAGGTGTTATCTTATTTTACCAAATTGAAGTACTTTAGCCCATGTTCATTTATCATTTAAGCGTAAAATCACAAAAAACCCCACGGAAAGGTGGACGGCGAAATTACCTCAAAAGCCCAGCAAGAGAAGTTGTGAAATCTGCGAAGGATTGACAAACGAGGGCAGCGGGCGCAAAGGCGGCAAGCGACGAAGGCACTGGACTCTCTTGGACTTGTTCTGGCTAACCTGACATATGAAATGACAAGTTAAACTAGATATTTATACCCCTAATCAGCATATAATATGCCCATTAATGCCCGTATGGAGGACGAGATGGTTGGTGAGTTTAAATTCACGAACGACGATGGGAAGGCTGGGACCCGGGCGCCAGATGGACGCAACCTGATGGTTGTTTGAAAGTTGCAATTTTAGAAACCAATGGAAAAGGGGGGTTTAGGGTCCGGAGGGTGGGATGTTGTCACAGGTTGGTCCTTTAGAAATGACAAAGTCAATGCGGAACCCCGAGCGAGAAGTCTGGAAGATCGGGTCCGACGGCGACAAAGGCAGTCCATTTTCAACGCAATTCGTAAGGGACGAAAATCCGGAAGTCAGGTCTCGGGGCGTGGGTGGATGAAGGCCTTTGGCTGTTCAGGACAGTGAACACACGATGGAAACCCGGTAGGACGAGCCCGCAGGCCCCGAGGCTGCTGACAGAAGCAAACTGCCAAGGAAACTCCGCAAGGAACCAAGACTTAGCAAAATTGGAAGGGATGAAACATGGTCAACTTAAGATAGGACTTTGGAGGCATGTTGACCATTTAGGATACCAAAACGGGGGCATGCAAAATGAGGCGGTGACAAAAATGACCCGACAAGGCGAAAGAAAAAGAGGGTCCCCGTTCCGAACGGGGCGTGTGTGCTGAGTGCACAATAAAACCAAATCTAGAATATATCACAACACTCATTCATGGAAGGTATGCACAGTTTATTTATGTAGAAGTTAATGGAAAAATGTATGATGCACAAGTTGACACACGAGCATCACTTTCATTCTGCAAATTTCCTATACTTGAAAATTGGGAACAATTACATGAGAATAACAAATATAAAAGCAAAGATATGCAAGGAGGGACTTCTACCTATGACAAATATAAACATTAAAAAACCATAAGGATAGAAGGAAAGAAATTCAAATAAAATGCTTGTGGATACTCATAGGAGGCAATTTCATAGATACTTACTCTCCATATGGAAGCATAAATAGACATGTATTATTTACATTAAATGGAGAAAGGATAAAAGATCCTAGAATAATATATGCATCTAATAAGTTTCCTTATACAATGATATTACAATCAAATAATAAAGTTCCATTTTTCTAGCTTAAGCAACAAGTAGAACAAGAAGTATGTTTAGAAGAATCCCAAAAGTTTTAGATAAAAAAAGATGCCTACTATGGATATCACAGTACAAAAGGAAAGGAAAATTAAAGTAAGGAAAAATATTCCTATTCTAGTTGAAGACCATCAAGATATGGAAAAGGCAATCAAGGAACTCAAAGAAGGAAGGTTTATCAAGCCATCCAAATCTCCATATTGTT
The DNA here is from genome assembly GCA_007258455.2 of Sequoia sempervirens. NCBI lineage: Eukaryota > Viridiplantae > Streptophyta > Pinopsida > Cupressales > Cupressaceae > Sequoia > Sequoia sempervirens. The sequence goes on from VDFB02208143.1 coordinate 23,184, forward strand.
GTCATGCTTTCATGATGAATAAGCACTCTGAACAAAAAATAGGAAAGAAAAGAATGGTGATATATTATAGACCATTAAATGCAATAACAAAGTCATTTCCTTATCCAATCCTTGATAAACCTTACTTATTACAAAAGACTACTAATGCTCAATATTTTTCTCAATTTGATTGTAAATCAAGTTTTTATCAAATCGGGGTGAAAGAAGAAGACCGATAGAAGACTCCTTTTAGTTGCCTATTTGGCCCTTTTGAATGGACGATAATGCCTTTTGGTTTAATGAATGCTCCCATATATTCCCAAGAGCACGTGGACATAATTTTCAAAGTAGCTTCAAAATTCTTATGTATTTATATTGATGATTAGCTTATTTTTAGTCAAACTATAGATGACCATTATAGTCATCCTATAACTTTTTAGTATTCTATTGCCAAAGATGTTGGCATTGTTTTACCTATAAATAAAATTCAATGGTGTAGTAATAGTTGTAATTTTTTGGGAATGGTAGTCAATTATGACGTCTTTGAGGTTCAACCACATCAATGACAAAGTTTCAAGATTTGATTGCCCATTTGATAAAAAGAAATTACAGGCTTTCTTGGGCATATTAAACTATCTCAATAGTTTCTACCTAGGCTCAGGATATGATTGAGAACCATTACAACAACTCTTGAAAAAAAAAAATTCACTTGGATTGAAGAACATATTGTTGCCATCAACAAAATCAAAGAAAAGATAAGTAAACTTCTAGTCTTGCATGTGCCCACTACTTTAGAATATATTTTATATACAAATACTTCTGATTTTGCTTGGGGAGGTGTTTTATGTTTTGCCAAAGATAACCAAGAATTTATTTTAGAATATGACAGTGGAGTTTTTGTTGGTGATGTTCGAAAATGAAGTTCATCTAGTAAAGAAATCTACGGTGTTCGAAAATGTCTTGAGAAATTTTCCCTTAAACTTATGCATCTAAAGCATTTCAAGATCAAAAATGTTTACACCAAGTTTTTAATATGTAAAGGAAAGGATCATGAAATAAAAGATGGAAGGGGAAAATATGTCAGATGGCAAGACTATTTTAATCTGTTTAATTATTTTGTTGAACATGTTGTAGGAAAAGATACCATTATTGTTGATTGGCTAAGTTGAGATGTCCCTTCTACTTTGATGAATGGTCCAAGTTCTTCAAGACTAAATCCAAGCTTTAATTGCCAGTGAATAATTGATGTCAATTTCCATTCAATCAATATATTTTTCCAAAGACAAATATTATTACAAGGAATATCTCCTAGGTATATCCAAATCTCAAAACTCACAACAAAATCATTAGAGCATCTAGGGTGTATTGCACCTTCAAATTATTTTGGAGATAATAGAGGAGAATTCCCTATCTTAAGATTGCAAACTGAGATGTCTTATCTCAGAATGATCAACATGGTTCATAAACCCCATTTTGAATGGAAAATTATTATGTGAGCAAATGTAACTCATGACCAAATTTTCCAAAATTTTATTAGATATGTTGGACCAACTTGTTTGAATCTTGATTACTAGTTTTCTCAAATTATGATAACAACTGTCATGATTAGTTATCAACTCAGTTGGAATTTTATTTCTCAATTAATCTACTTCACAACAGGGACATATATGAACTAGAATCTGCAACACCACTTTCAAATAAGAGCATTATGAAGTCCTTTTGATGAAAGAGATGTCTTTGAAGAAACTGACGCATGGAAAAATTGACACATGGAAAGAGACAAATGAGCCATCTCATATTGTACAAGAAACATCTTCATCTAGTAGTTGTAATAGTTTTCATGAGTTCCATGGAAACATGTAATTATAATAATTTGTATTTATGTGAAGACATGGTGGACCCTTATGTCAACCACTCTAAATAAAGTAGATTTGAAATAAATTCTTTTGACCTATTATGAAAAAGTAAGGATAGACAATATCGACCAAATCCATTTAAGTAGATATTCCTCCTTCACTTTAATAATATGAACAAATAAATAAAATTGATGTACTAAAGCAAAGACTAACACTATCTACCACTTGGCATTATAATTCCTCTTTTGCTTTTATAAAGTAGGTAACCTGCTAGTATAAATAAGTTTGGATGTGACTGGACCCTCAGGTCATAGTAAGGCTATAAATAAGCCACCCCTGAAGTCATTTGGCATCATCAGGTAGTTTCCTTAGAGTCTTAGTGAGTTTTGGAGTTCTAGTTAGTCTGTAAATATTTGAGTATGCTCTACTCTTGCGCCTAGTGTGATTTTGAGTATATAAAGGAATAATTGCAATCAAAGCTCTATAATTTGCTATTTATTTTATAAATCTCAGAAGTTGTAACCATTCAGTCATTAACCTTCATCACTATTTTTGCTCACTTCCACCTAACTGCATGACCTCTGAATATCAATGGTGAAAGTGTGTTAGGAGTTTTGGGGTGCATGAATTACATTTTGATTTTTTTTGCAATCTTTAACAAAGTGGCGATATTCATGAAATTTTTTATATTTGAAAGACAATTGATCATAGTCAAGTTCCTCATATATGACAAAAAAAATCCAAATTTAGCTCAAAGACTTTAGGAAAACCTTTCTCCAAATTTACTTCCATGTAGATTTGAACACATGCAAAGTTGCCTTTTGGCTCAACCTTATCAATGAAATGGCCCAAAGCATTGCAAATGGTAGCCAAAGATCTATCATTGCAAAAAATAAGAGGTACCTAGATATGAAAGTTTCACCTAATCAAAGACAAAATTACATATATTTTCTAATAAAAGATAGATATGAAAGTTTCACTCAATCAAGGACCACATTACATATATTTTCTAGTAAGAGGTGGATATGAAAGTGTCACCCAATCAAGAACTACATTACATATATTTTTTGTTGGATTAAAATCCAAAGACCAACGATTCAAATATAAGCTTTTTGACCCCATAAAATATGAGTCACTCCTAAAAATAAGATCTTTATCCTTCTTTAGCTCAAAGAAGAAAGCATAGAATTCTCTTCCACAAAACCAAATGCTTATTCTACCCTTCAACAAGAATTTCCAATAGAGGTTGATTCAATCATCTATGCTTTTGGATCTATGTGAAAAATACCCATGAACTTTCCAACTAAGACTTTTTCAACAAGAATTTCCAATAGAGATTTGATTCAATCATCCATATTTTTGGATCCTCGTGGAAAAGACCCATGAACTTTCCTACTAAGACTTTTTCAAAAAATCGCATTTAAAAGAAATTTTAGATACCATCTTGACTTTTAATTAAAGAAAAACATTTTATTTCTTTAGAAAGAGACAAAATCTTGTATATGTCTAGGGATGTGAAGGCCAATTCCCTAGAAAGACCACCAAATATCCAAGTTAATTAAAACATTGTCCAAGGCAGCTAAGAACTAAGAAAAAGTGAAGCGCATATCAACACGTTATCCGAATCGCGATTACCTCCATTTTGATTTCTTGTTTTTCTGAACCAGTGAAAATTTCCATTAATGACTGTGATGTTCATTGCCTAACACAAAGGACCAACAGCAACTTTCTCCACAATAGCCTCAACTTAAAACCTTTTCAAGCCCTAATTGTTCTTTTCAAACCCTAACAAATTGTTTTCGCCAAAGCGTGGCATTTATCGTAGCAGCGACATTATAAGCAAGCTGAAAGTGGAAAAGCGTCTGCCAGAGGCAACGCTCACCTACTTCGACAAAGGCGGCGACTTGCAGACCACCACGTGACGGAGCCCACGCAGGGGAAGAAAATCTTTCTCCTGGGCTGTCAGTTCGGAGCAAAGGTTGCTTCAAACTTGACAGAGGAGTTTACATGCCGACCAATAGAGCAATGGGAAACCGCCGTCATTGTAGCGTGGCAAAGACGCAACCATCTTGACGAAGAAAGAGTCTTGGAAGAAGGCCAGCTTTGAAGGCAGCTAAGGACTAAAGTGCGCGACCTGTTTCGTTGAACCAGCTGCCGCACTGGCAATTCAGAGCGACGGCCTATGGCATGTGGTGCTGGGTATCAAGCTGAAAGTGGAAAAGCGTCTGCCAGAGGCAACGCTCACCTACTTCGACAAAGGCGGCGACTTGCAGACCACCACGTGACGGAGCCCACGCAGGGGAAGAAAATCTTTCTCTGGGCTGTCAGTAGGAGAATTTAAAGCGGTGCGTCAAACTTGCAGAAGAGTTTAATGCCGACGAGCTGGAAACCGCCGTCATTGTAGCGGGCAAAGACGCAACCACTGCGAAGGAGTGGAAGAAGAGCTTTGAAGCAAGGACTAAAGTGCCACTGTTCGTTGACGCTGCCGCGGAATTCACGACGGCCATGGATGTGGTGCTGGGATCCACGGAGAAGCCCTCTGGTTTAGGTGTTTATGCCGAAGACTGCATTGTCAAGTTCTCTGCCAAGAGAGACAGAAAGGGTTTTGCAGCGCCCAGGTGTTAATTGCGAATGGTGATTTTGTAGCTCTGTTTCTATGGTTTCATTGCTAATAGACATTCTTTTATGTAATTGTTTCTAGGGTTTTGTGACTTCCACAATGGCCAAGCTTGTTTACTCATTAAATCGTAGTTGATGCTTGTTCTGGTCTGTCATAGCAATGGTACTTATAAGAATAGCAAAAAGGAATTCGGTGGGAGAATGAATCACAGTAACATGTAACATTCCATATATTGATACACCATAGCATTAGGATTCAGCAATAGGGTTTAATATTTGCAACTGAAAGTTAATACTTTTTTTAAAAAAAACTGAAAGTTAATACTTACTGGTGGATAAACATACAATTAAAGATAAGTGTGCATTCCATAATTCTTGTTATAGAAGTAAATTCTAACTAGTGGATAAGATTTTTTTAATGTTTTTACACTTCCATTGAAGCAATTTGTTACTTGTAAGATTAATTATGTATTCAGCTTCATAATTTTTCGTTATCTATATTTAGAAAAATCTATGTAAAATAAGTCGAGAGATATGCATTTCGAGAAGGATATTTAGAACAAATATGGTTATGATTAAGGTATAAAATCACAGCTAGGGTTAGAATTCTTAAGATTAGATTTAAAATTAATAATTATGAAATTGAAAATAATGAAGTTGTTAAGAAACTACTAAAAAACATAAGTATTATTTAAATTTTTTTTATCATTATTTAATATACTATAATTTAATAATTTATAATTTATGTGTTTACTTTCAATTAAATGGAAAAAAATACCCATAGAAAAAAATAATCCAATCTAACATGTAGCTATCATTGCAAAATTGCAAATGCAACTATCATTTTATTTCACGAGACCACATATCTTTGAGGATTCTTGTGTAGAATTTGGTGCTACATATTAATAGGACCATTTTTTTGGGGTGTTTTGTGGAATAATTGATGTGTTTTCTTTGTTTCCAACTATAACATCCAACTAAAAATCATTTTCCATTATGATGATGGATGAGCTCAAACCTTTAAGTTTGTATTCAAAAATTTTAAGGCCTATTCAACAAATCCATCTTGATCTTAACCTGCAACAATGGCGTGTTGTCTTCTAGCTCATTTCATTTCCTAGAGGCTTCAACCAAGCAGCCCTCACGTCATGTCCTTGCAATCTTTCTTTTTATTTATTGCTGTCATGTCTAATAGGGAAATCCTTACGCATGCCTTTCATTTTGCTCAAATATGAATATTCATTCATATATGCCTACATTTATAATTCTTTGTACTTTGTCGGGTGACTATAACCTATTCCAAAGTTCTTACCTTTCTTTTTTTTGCTTTTCAATTGCAATAAAAATTTGCAAGAAAGTTTTTGAAACCGTCCTTCATGCGTTCATGTATCATGCCATGTGTGACCACATTTCTTGAGGCATCTTGCCTAATGATTTAGGTTTCTTGTCTAAACTTCTGCTTATCACATGCATCCGTTAAGTTTAAGATGAATGTTTATACCCTATTAATGAACCATGCAGAATTATTACATAATTTGATACACTTCAAATCACCGCCTTATTCCTAATATCAAATCATGATATAGCATTTAGTGATTGTCACACCTGATTAGTAAACCGTGTGATGCATTTTATTGCTGATGCAGTCATTATCTTCTTTCAGTCATTATTTGTTTATTATCAGTCCATACAGATCATCCTGATGAATATTCAACAAATCCTAATTGTTCCCAATTAATTTGATCTCTTTGGGGTGTTCAAATAGTTACATATCTTGTCTATGCTTACACATTTTATGATAATGTTAACCAAAAGAGTTGCAAGGGCCATGGAATTTACATTTACATCTACTAATGCGTTTACTAAAAAGCTTCCAACACCCATTCAACAAACCCAGATTGAATGTAACTTGCAATCAGTGTATTCCATACTCGCGAAGGTTGTGGAATTCAACTTTACACCTTCCAATTGCGTTTGCTAATATGTTTTTAAAGTTTTACAGTATCCAACAGTTAAAAGGCATTCTTAAGTAAGCATTGGCATCTTAAATCATAATTAAAAAATGATTTTGTCCCCACCTTATCAACAACTATTACAAAATGATAAACATCCCTCAACAATTGGTTACCATCAGGAAACATGCTATTATAAGACCAATCAAACTAACTTCCATGAAACAAATTGTAGCTTTATGGAATTTAGATTCACTAAATGACGGTGCACTTCCGTTCACCAGGTCAATGTCACAAAACACGTAAACGCAGCAGCTAGAAATGAGAAGACTGTAACTATATACTTTGACTAAGCATTGACGACTGCAAATATGTTTCGGCATAACTGGGATCACCATAAGCATGTTCAATAATGTATTCGACCTCGAATCCCTACAGGTTGGAAAGGCTGCTATAACACTTGCTTGGTACATAAGATAAATGCTAACTCCATACCTGTTAATTAAATTTTGCGCACTTTGGCCTATGATATCAGATACCAAAAACGAAAAGCTTCTTTTCATATGGATAGATGGGTATCCGGATAACAATGTATAGCTTAGTCTTACTAAAACAAAAGAAGGATTTATCTAAGAATAATAGTATGTGAGGCACGACTGCTAGTGAACAATACACAAGCTTTCAGTTCTGAGAAACAATTGATCCTCTTCAAGACGCTCGGGCCTGGATCTAGATATGTATCTGCAGTAATCATCAATCCATGCATAAAATAAACCATAAGCATGTATCTGCAGTAAAGTAAGATGTTTCAAATGTGATAATTAGCTTCGAAGTTCGAATATAAGTTACGAATTTAAGAATCATCTCGAACTTTAATTCAAAGTAAATAAAAGAGGCCAAAACTCAACTTACCAAATGAATACTACAAAACAAAGCCAAAACTGTAGAGGATGCATTTTTGGACCCTATGAGCACCCTATTTTCAAGTAATGGGGGCAAAATGAAGCCGAATCTAAAAAGATAAAGAGTAAATCAAATCCATTACCAGATCTTATAGTGATTTTGATCGTCAAATCCACGGGCGCCTTAATCAAATGCGTATAGAAGCGAATAGGCCATGCACCTTAGATTCAGGAGAACGGAGCAACCCTCGTATTAATGGAACGTTGGGGACATGAGCTCCTCCCACTACATACATAATAATAAGTCAAAACATTGTTCTAGCCATTGCAGCCAGGAAAACGTGATGCAGACCAAAAAAAAACACAATCTCCCTCTTGGCTCAAATACATAAATTTCGAACAAGATTCAACAAACCACAGAGACAAAACTCTTGCCCACGAATTTAATTACTCAATACTAAATATTGTAATCAAAATACTTATTTTATTCATTTGATTCTATTACATCAATCAGGTTATAACCCATTCACACTATTTCAACTCAAGCTTTATGCACAACCTCCTCTTTTCTCTGTCTTTTCTCAGGAAATCCATATTTACATCCTCTACCTGGTATAGCTTTATTCTTCGTTGTCTTGCTCTGCACTTTCTATTCTCTGGACAGCCGAACACTCTTTTCTTCTACCGTCTCCTACCACCAACTCGCAGCCACGCTCTTTCTTTACTTTGTGCGCCTCACTTTTCGTATGTAAATCGGCATTTATTCAAATTTAAACTGTCTTTACACCTGCCTAAGGGCACTCCACCCTTCAAAACTCTCTCCTGAATTTTTCAAGGTAGATAATCATCTCCATATGGTGCGGCTCACTTATTGCTTGGTCTGCACATGCATATTAGCTCCTGCGCTTCCCCTGTCAAAGCTCTGGCACCGATGCAGCCTTCAAACTCTGCCTCAAAACCCGTGAGAAGTGAAGGGAATCGACCTCAAAAAGGCCACCAAAGAGACATCGAACCAACCCTTTGGCAGGGGCTGCGTAGGAAGGAGAGAGGCCGCAGCAGGCAGAGAGGGGCGGATAAGACACGGTGGCAGGAAATCTCAGAGAATTCAGATTGCAAGAGATATGCACAACGCCGTGCCTCAGCTACTGAAGGGGCTCTCACGGCAGAATAGAGGGAAACTATGTCTTTTTAGAAAATGAAAACAAATATGCAGTGATAAACTTGTCGGTGAAAGTGCGCCAGTGTGAAGAGGGGTACCGATTAAGAGAGATGAATGTGCAGAAAGGATTGTAAGTGTGATTTGTTTTGTAAGAGGGAAGACCTCTGCATCAAAACGCCAGACCAATAATTACAAAATGGAATCTTTCAGTGCCGGAACAGCAGCGCATACATTCTGAAGCGACAAAACTCCCCATCACATCTGCAAGCGCGGGTGCTACTCATCACGACATATGCAATCACGGGCATGGGAATGTGGTGTACTCTTTATAAGTAGCGCCATTAGTTCTACCAATTCATCAAAAAAATGCGTTATGCCCATTCCACTACCTGTCCGTTACAATCTCCGCTTGCCGTCTCCTCTTCCATCACTGCCAGTTGCACGTCAATTTTCACCTGAATAGTTTTCCTTACACAGATTGTTGGTTGTCACTGTAGGAAGCCTCTCGGCTTAATTAAATTTTTTTTTGTAATTTTATACCAACTTCTTGCTATCTGTTTATCAAGTTTATGTGCAAATCAATATTTGCGAATGTGGTTAAACATTTGTAATGGTAAAATTATGTCAATTTCAATTCAGTTTTGGGTTTATTTTGAGAGAAAATTGTAGTATAATTACATAGCAATATATGATTAACTTCATTCTTCACTTGATTTTATTTCTGCACATATTTCCATAACTTCTCATCTATTAGCTTATTTACAGGCTTCCCTTTTTGATCTCAAGATCCACCATTCTATGTATTGGGTCATTTCCATTAGGCACAAGATTGATCTTGCATTACACAAATCTAACTCAAAATTCAAAATTCTAACATTCAAATTGTCAACTTTTGCCCTTTCTTTTTGATGTTGGGAGTCAACTTGGTATATGTTTAAGGGATGATTTGTTATGTCTCGGTATTTAGAAACATCCATTTGAGCATTACTTCATAATCCAAAATTATTTAAATTTCTATGCATTATAAGAAAATATCATTCTAAGAAATATTTTGCTATGGAGCAATAAAAACAAATATAATTCTACATCAAAATTATTCTAGGACATTTACATGACTAAAGAGTGTTGCCTTTGATCTTTCCAACGATTGTAAAGTTGGTCCAATTAAGGGAGTCAAGCTAGAACTTAGCCTTGTGATCCAACAATTTCCCTAAGGTATTTTCAATACTACCAATCCTTATACATGATCAAACATTAGCATTTTAGGCAATAGATTGTACGAGTGCACAATTATCTAGATCAAATTTGTAGGTTATAGAGTGGATTCATGCTTGAGGATAGATCCACAACAAATGGGGGTGATCATGCACAACATGAATTTGACTTGCATAGATTTTAGAGTTTGTTACAATTTTAAAATGTGTATTAGACAAAGGACATGGATTTTTAATACTAAGGTAAGTGGAATTCGTGTAGCATTAGGTCTTAGTTCCTAACATATAAGAACATTTATCTTTTGTGTTTTGCTTAAATTAGCATTCAATTATTTTAATATTTATGTAGTTTAGTTTTTTTTTTTTAAAATAATAAACTTGGAAGGCCTAGAAGCTAAAGAACAAAATGGGCACCATAACTCATAAGTTGACATTAAAACAACCACCAAGACCATAGCCAAAACACAATATAGAGATATATAACCAACTATTCAATCGTTGGGAAATTGACCACAACAATTAGGAGAAAAAAACTACACACCTAACCCTTGTAAAATAGTAATTGTATTATCCAAAAAGTTTGAAACCTAACATCACCCAACTAAACTACAACAACCCTACCATAACTAGCACAAAACCACTAACCTACCTAACCCTTAACAAGGAACCCAAAACCCTTAGATAAAATGGAGATTGAGGTAAATTGCATAGGCCCCAAGCACCCCATAGCACATTTACATTTTTCACATGAAACAACCTTACCAAGTGGATCCACCACTACCACTTAATCCAATTATTCATTATTGCAACACAAAAAATATTGGAATCATGTACACAAGTAAAGCCACTTACAAACCCTTCATAATTTCTTATATAGAGTGTTGCAAGCATTGTTGCCTTTTCTTAGAAGCATGTAACTGATCAACGAGGCAATTAAAATATACTCCAGACTAATTTACCACATCTTCAATATTGTATGAAGCAATAAAAAGCTAGCCATATTTGATAGCAATGAAGCATAGGACAAAGTTTGAGTCATATAAAAAACACTTATCTTTCCCCACATATGCCCAAGGTTGAGTAGAAGAGTCGCCATAATGAAGTGAATCCCCATTATCCATGTCCTTGGCAAGATCCCAAATTCTTACCACCTAGTGATGAAGCTCCAAATTTTTTACCTCCTCCACATATGTCATAAAATCCACTATTATTTCTTCACCTAGAACTCTCCTCATTTTCTTTATATTCTTCTTTGAAACCTACTCCTACCCCTTATGCATTCCTCCTTTTCTCACTTCCCAAGACTAAGAACCTTCTTGGGATGTCATCTATCACAACATTGTGAATCAAAAACAACATACAATGTTACCATCCACACCAGTTTCCAAAGTATTAATCACTCACCACTACCTTCACAAATAAATGTGGACACCATCTCAACTCATTATAGTCCATGTCTTTTCTAAAATTTAACATGATTAGCTTGTGTATTGCACATTGCCTATCCAACTCATTATTGGGTAGATATTTATGTAGTTTTGACTTAGGTTAATTCATGTTTATTATGAGTTTTTAATTATATTTTAGCATATGCTTATTATACTTGATTATGGTTTGGACATTACATAATGGCATACATCTTTTATTCCATTCTCTTACCTTGAGATAATCTACCTTGATGGTTTCTTTTAGGTCTTGTTCCTTGGTTCATATGCATGCCTATATTTCTAATTTTGATCATTTCTCTCTTTTGGAACACATCATCCCTCCATCCTAAAAAATCTTGTGATATTCTATACTATGGATAAGGACGCATTCTCAATAGAGGTATTGTTTTGCTATGTATTTATTTTTTCCTCCATTGAATTGGCTAGTGTTCACACTTTCTTTTTAGGCATACTACCTCATTTGTTCAAGAGTTCCATGTTGATCATACTACACTCATGACATGTGATAGTGATGAGCATATGCTTAGTGATTATTTATAATATGATACATTTGAACACAATACATCTCACAATTATTTAGGATGTTATTACACCATCCTCCATGTATGCCATTATTAGATTGTATGATGATACATTCCTTCTACATGTCATGATGACCCTATTGTGCATATGGCTTATACTTCTCCATGTATTACATAGCATACTAAGTATTATTCCTAACTTTCATGCCTTAGTTGTATCATAGGGTTCTCTTAGGGGTAAGAGATACCAATACATGGGGTATAATACACATTTTCAACTTAGTAATGCCCCTCTAGCATGTCCCTTTGGGGTTCAATTTATTCTTCCAATACATAGAGACAAATTGAGACAACTCTTTGCATGCATCATGGTTTCATCCACCATTATTCCCAATGAATTATCATCAATATTGGAACCTATTATCTAAGGTAAAATAAAGATTTTGTTTGCACTCTACAAGTTGTCTTCTCCTAAAACTATCAAATAACATAAATCATTGTACATTTTGGTTAGGTATGGAGATATTAGAGTTAAAAGAGCCTTTGTAGATAATATATTTGGATTAGATATTTTTAGTAATATTTTTTTTGGATGTGATCTAAATTGACTACTCTAATCTTCCCAAATCTAATGTGACAATTAAAGGGTTGGACAATGTAGTATGACAATCCCTTGGTTTTGAATAACTATTGCTTTGGGACCCCTTGCACTTAACATGATCTTCCCATAAACACCTAAATTCACTTTTAATTTCTTCATAATAACTTCCTATAAATGAATTAAATAGATCACTATTTAATTAATTATCCTTGTTATCAACCCTTCTTCATCAATTAATATAATAATCCTTGGGCTTTGTTTAACTATTGCTTTGGAACCCTTTACAGCTAACGCGATCTTCCCGTAGACACTTCTAATTTCTTCAAATTAACTTTCCATAAATTAATTAAATACACCATTATTTAATTAAGTATCCCTACAATTAACCCGTCTTCACCAATTAATTTGATTAATTAATCAATTCATTTCTTCTTTCATTTCCTAAATTTAATTAATTATGTCAATCTAATTAATTAACCTTACCTCTCAATTCATCCAATTAAATCAATTAATTAATCCATGATTAGTTAATTTATTAGGCCAATTAAACCCTTAGAATTTCCTCTAATTTTTAATTTCACATCATCACATATGAACAAAACAATTTGTCCCTTAATCCTAATCATTCAATCTATATACGTGGATCAAGATCTTAATGATTCTCCTTCCATGTGTTTTTAGCCACTCCATGCTCCCACATGTGTAAGCATGCTAATTTGAAAGCATCTTTAACCTTCATCTCATTCCTCAAATTCTCACACATGTGTGACCATGCCCTTCACACATGCCACCTCCATGCTCACATGTGTGAGCATGCTTGATATTTCACCTCACCTTCCACTTGCTTTGTTCTCATTCAATCTCCTATTTTTGGTTCAAATCTTCTCCAATAGTCAAGAATATTTGTCCCTCCTCATGACACTTGTCATAAAGCTATGAATTACATCCATGCAAATGCATCTTATCCCTCCATTCTATCAATGCATCTCAACCTTCCATTTTCCTCTTGGGAAATATATTTAATGGAGGCTTTCCACCCTTATTTTATCCATCATCTTTGTGTTATCCTTATGTTTCCATTTTCATAATCAAATCACCCTTATGCTATCAAAATAGTGTCATGTTAGAAAAGAACATCCACATTCAATCCCTTGGAGCACATTTGTATGTCACAATGGAAGTATAATGCATTGTTTCTCATTGTGTATTTACATTTTAGTTGTTTATCTTTCATTTTTTTCTCTATCATGAGGGTGACCATTTGTTTAAGTCTTAGGGTTGTTTTATGTTACTAATCCAATGTTTACAATTCAAGCAAGGGGTCCACACTTCTGTGTGATTCTTGGAACTTTTGTTGGTGTGAATCAAGTATAGTACCTAACCATTTCCCTTTTGAGCCCTTTTCATACCTAGTTAGGTAAGTTTATTTAGGGTATTTACTTTTTATGCCTCAAGTCATGTCTTATATCTCACCCTCATCTATATATACAAGGGTTCTCTTGTATATTTTTTTTATCTTATATGCATTGAGCTATTATTGGTATATATCATTTTTAATTGTTTCTCTTTAATGTGGAAGGTTTTTGCTTTTCAAAATGTGCTTTCTCTTATAAGTCCTTTTGATGAGCTCAACACAATATTATAGCTTTGAATCTACAAGTCCCTTCTCTTTTTGGGGGGGATTTTACTAAGATTTTTTATATAGTGCATCTTAGCCCAACTATGAACTTATTGTTGAGCCGAAAAAGCCCAAACCTATATAAATCAATTAAAAACTTGATAGGGTTTGGTGATAGCAATTGACAAAGGTTTTTCTAAGGGTGGCATAGCTTTTCATCATATGAATCCATATTATCCATACACTTATGAAGAAACATTAAAGGTACGCTATTCCATTACCTACATCATCCTCTATTAGTGAAAGTATATTTTACATTTTTAAATATTTTATTCTAGGCACCATATTGTTCTTCTACCAACAACTATCAACATTAGGGTACAAGCTCAAGTTTTCTTGTGTAGGTTATATCAACAAGGTCCACTATTTCTTTGGTGCTTGTCCATGGGGTCTTAAGCCCTTGACTCTTCCCTGTGATAAGGAACATAGGATGAGGCTAATAAGTGTTGGGAATAGGATGCCATTTAATTGCAATCCTAAACATATTTCATGTATCTCCTAAGTCCTTGGAAAGTTTTCCCCAACACTAAGATTAGAAAGAGATTAAATTTGAATGAAATGAACTTGTAAATTGACATTTGTAATTATTCCTAAATTATAGGAACATTTGGGGGCATCCAAGAAGAGCTCCTACAAAATAGGAGCACATGGGGTGCCCACATGGAAGGTGGAACCCACCTTGCTTAAGTTAACTATTTGGAGGATTGATAACACTTCAGTAATGCATGTAAAGATCCTAAAAATTAGGGATTGATGTTTACATGAGTTCAGTTCAGTTTAGTTCAGTTCAATTATCTTCAATTGCATGTAGTTAGTTTGAATTGAATGCTAGTTGACTTCAGTTGACTTGAGTTGCATGACTAATGACTTCAGTTGCATGATAGATAACAGGTGGATACTTACAGTTAAGTGGGGATGATCAATCATGCATAATGTTTGGATGAATTGGTGGAGAGATATGTTTCTGTTAACTAAGATTGACTTGGACCCACCTTGGGCGCCCAAGTTGGCATCTTTGAGTTAACACCTTTTGCATGAGAAGATATTTACAAGGCTCAGTTAAGTGGGCCCATTCTTGGGCATCAACTTTGAGGTGAAGCTTGCAAGATATTTTCTTGACCAACATTTAGTTAAGTGTTAAGTTTGGGGTGCCTAAATTGAAGAAGACTTTGGTTTGAACTTAGATTACACATTAGAACTCTACTTGCACAATCTAGGTGTAGATTTTTGAGAGGAGCTTTATGCTCTTGTATTTGATAACTCTTATGAGTTTACATGCTCATTAATTGTCTATTTATTGCAGAAATTGCATCAGAGTTTGTAGAAGGTTAGCAAGTTGAGCTTGTGCATGTGTGAGGGTTTGAAGCATGGCATGGGATGTGTGGATTCATGCTTGGTCACATGGAGTGCATGGATAGCTTGTGCTGTAGAAAGTGTATGAGAGTTTTGTGCAGGTTGTGAAGAAGGATTGTTTAAAGAAAAGGAAGCATACCAATCAAGGATTGATACAGTATTATTGTAATCTTGTTCTAAGGTTAAATAATACAAGAACTATTGATTTTGGTCGAGGTTTTTCCCGAAAAGGTTTCTTCACATATATGTTGTGTCACTTCTATCTTCTTGTCTCATTCTTCTACAATATTTTGTCTACATTCTAGAATTGGAAAAATTGATCTAAACAGATAATCATACACAAAGAATTGTGACAAAGACCACTTAACTTGATCTACAATCTCATAGTTTTACAAGTTTTAAAGCTACATAATTACCTCCATTTTCAACAATAAGGACTTGGCTAAGAGGAGATTAGTAAAGGACATTATCAAAGTTGGTAGAAAACCATACACTAATATTTCAACTTATAAATGGCGTTAGTGCTTGAAAGAGTTAATCAACTAGATTCCAAAGCTAAAAATATATAATGGGTGAATTTATTAAGGATCCTAAGAGGGTGTGATTTGGGTGCATAAAGTTGAAGGGGAATACATTGTTGGGGTCAAACCATATCTAGAGAGATAGGTAATGGCAAGGAAAGAGAAAATCTACACATGGGGCATAGGGATAACTTTAAGAACCCCCCCTCTGCCCCCTCAGTGAAGGTGTAAAATTCTAGAAAATCTTGTATACTTCCCAACAAAAAATATTAAATTTTATTGGAAATTTTTTTCGTTTTTCGAGAAAAAAATCTCAATTGGTGAATCTTTTCTAATCGCTAGAAGTCTATGGAAAATCCTGCGAATTGCAAAATTTTTTAATCCAATAAAATATTTTCATTGGCGATTAAAACCTTTTTCAAACCAATAAAATATTTCCATTGGTGAATAAACCTATTTTCAAAACAAAAAAAATATTTTTGTTGGTAATTAAAATTTTTCTTCAAACCAAAAAATATATTTTGATTGGAAAATTATAGCCTATTTTGAAATGAATAAGAAAAAATTGGCGAATTAAACATAATCTCAAACTAATAAAAAAAATTCAGTGGTGAAATTCAGTTGGCGAAAATATCAAATTTCAGGACAAATTTTCCGCACATTCAAATTCCTTCATAAAGTGTCTAGAATGGGGACAAGTGTCAACATATTTATTATGTCTGAAGCCCGATATTAGTGCAAAATAATATAACCCATGACTGTTCGATGAATTTTTGATGGATGACTATAGTTGCATTCTAGAAGTGAATCTTTGAAGCACTAGACTTGTAAATTGAAACCTATGGAATAACACTAGAACCGTTAGATTTCCAGAAATCAATGGTTGATATTTTATTACTTATTTAATCACTTAAAGTCATGAAAAAAAAAAATATTAAGGAACAATTAGAACCATCGAAGGAACTATAGCAAGGTGCAAAATATTAAGGAAATATTAAGGAACTAGTGTTAAAGCCTACGCTACTAAAGGAGCCTTTTAAGCACATGGTTTTTTTTAATAGTTAAATAGCTACTATATGGGGTAGTACCCTATATTAATCAAAAAGAGTTTTTACATTCCTTCATTTCAACAAAACATTTTAGAACCAAATATTGAATAGACTGACATTGGACACTTATATGGACTACAAACAGACCATCACAAACCAAGATGACCTTTAACAGACACCAAATTATGCATTGTTGCAGCCAGCCTCATTGGTCTTCTTGGCTTTGATTGCATTTAGAATCATCGGACAATCACCACCACAGGCACTATGGGTAGGATGTTTTTCTCATTCCTCCCAGCTCTTGGTGTCATTAGCTACCCATTCTTCACTAGTGCCCAGCTCCCAATCCTCCTCGTATGAATACCACCTTTCTGTGTCGAGAGCTTCCACCACTACAAACACCTTCACCCAACCCTTCGATCGGCCTTTGAGAATACCAGCTGCACACAAAAGAAAGTCGATACACCTATCAATCTCCCCCACCAATTTTTTAGAGCTACATGGTCTAGTGAGTGCACCAGGGGAAACTTTGGTATCGACCATTCATTCCCATGAGCCTTGTAGTAGTGCAATGATAGAGGGGTCATGAAATTGTCGTCGATGTTGTCTAGTGCTGCGTTGATAAATTTTCCAATAGAGAGTGTGGAAAAATCATTTGGCATAGCTTCTTCCCCTGAGCTTTCAAGACACCCATGTACACGAGCATTGCTAGAAACATGGCGGGTATTTCTGAATTCCCCTTGAGCTTATGGGTAGCCAGCAGAAATTTTGGGCCCAAAACACCCTTCATCGCCTCGAGCACCAGTGGGTGCTTGGACACAGTTATCCCTTTCAATCGTTTCTCAGTGATTTCACCACGGAAATCATTTTGTTGCTTCGTGGAATTCAAAAACAAAGGAGTCTCCATTGCCCCTTAGTGTTTTTCGAGTGCGTTAAGCCAATTTGAGAAAAATGAGCACAACAACCCCTATTTGTAGCATAACCTCCCGCAGCCTTATGGAGACCGTACCAAGAAATGAAAACCAACGTGTGACATGTCATGCATTCTTTATGCACAAATATTTTTGTGATCCTGCCACACATTCCCCTGATCGAATTAACCTGGAAATTAGTGTTGAGTGATGCAACCATCTTGTTACTTGTTGTGGACATACCTTTTAAGCACATGTTTTAAAGGTAAGCAAGATATTTTAATCTGGGTTGTCCATCTGGTTTGAGGATTATGCACAGGAAAAATAATATTGTCACATCAATGATTAAGGATTCAAGTGGTGAATTAAATGTTAATTGTCACATCAATGATAGTGGTGAATTAAATATTAAGTGTGAGTATTTGATGTCATACTCATTGTCTTCATTCTAACTTCTATATATACTTCACCAACTTGATGTTCTTCATATCATTTATAATATATTTGGCTTTGATTTCTTTCTTCTTTATTCTCAATTTAACTTTGATATTATGGAGTCTTCATGGCGTGTCATGCTACCCAAATGTTTTTGGGAGAAAAGAAGGTACGATGCATACGACAGATGAAAGTTGGGTATGGTTTTTACAATTCCTTGTGTGTGGGTTGAGGATGCTATAAGAACAATTGTAGGTAGGGAATGGCTTCAGAACAACCCCCGTGCTCTTTATTCTGAGGTAGCTTCGACTTTCTTGTCCAAATGCATGGACATTTTTCTCGAAAAATATTTGGTGAAGACATTGGCAATATGTATTTGCAGCCTTTCATTTACTCTATTTCTTCATTGGAGTTGGCACTGGAGCATTACAATTTTGAAAGTGGGTTAGTGCCTATTGGTGGAATCTTCTGGAAAGTGGAATTGCATGCTTCTACAGCGCAGACTCTTGCCTTGGTTAATATGAGATGGGGTTTGCTATGTGATACGAAAAAGGAATCATTAAAGAGTCTGGAGTTTTGGAGGAAGGTATTGGGTGATTCACTTTTCTTCTCTGATGATTGTTAAATTCAATTCACCTTCTACTCAAACACCTAGTTGATGGCCTCAGCTAATGTTACAAAAATAATTAGTAATGAATTGTGTGATGTGTCACGTGTCTATATTTTATTCTACAACATAACAATTCTTGTAATATGTATTTTGTGACTAGTTTTTTTTCATGGTTAGTGGATATTTGGCTAGGCTAGCTATGGACTATGTACTTCAGTGATCAATCTTTAGCTACTTAAATTAAAATAATTTTCGTGGCTCCATTCTTGGAAATTCTCAATCTTTTCAATGCCATTTAATTCTCTCTTTTCCATGCCTCAAAGTATTACATTTCATTTAATTGAAATTCTCAATCTTTTTGAAGAAAGTGTGGTTGCGGTATTAAAGGTGGTGGTGCGGATTAACGCCATATGGACATCTGAAGTGATTGATTGCATAACTTTATATTGAAAACTACACGACGTACTATAGAATTGTAGATGATGATGGCATTAATCCAATGATCTAGTGAAACAAGATTTGTAATGATTTCATATCGTTTGAGTGGCACTGGCGATTTTGACAACTTGTCAACTTGAGATATAGTTTGCATGTAGCCAGTTGCCAAATGTCAATCAAATTAAACATTTTAAATTTTAAATTGTAAATGTAAGGCTCAAATTTAAGTTACACGAATCGATTAAGTTGGTTTTTTGGTTTGCGCAAATTGTGATTATCATTATACCTAACCTCACAATTCACACGTGACACATGTGAGGTGTACATAGGGATTAGGCTAGTAGTGGCACTTTTGGCCCATAAACAGGGATAGTGAACACAACTAAAATCATTCTTTGAAGGCTGAAAAGGCTTTACTATTGAGTGCAATGTTTTGAATTGTCATAAGGGTATTCATTTTGTAGGGTTAATAAAGATTCATGAAGAAGATGATGTGGTAATATTGGGGATACTATAAATTCTCCTGCCTCTAGTTATGTAGTTACAGAGTAAAAGACCAATTTCCTTCAAGTTCAGAATGGGTGGAATTGGAAAGAAGTTGATCTGGTTCACTTGACTTCTAAGGTAGGTTTTGAACCAGGATGAGGAGATCTGATGGAGATAAGTGCTATCCCAATGCATTGAGGCTACGTGCAAAAGATGAGAGCAATTTTACTACCTTTCATCTTTTGCATGACTCTAGTTTTCAATCAGAATAGATACATTTTGTATCTTCACAACTCCCTTTTCTCCAACATGGTTTGCTAGGAAAATCCCTTGCATTTGTATTTCCAGAGCCACATTTGTATTTGAGAGCGCATGCTTTCCTAGGAAAGTCTCATGCATTTATTTTTAGTGCCCATGGTCTACCAGGCAAGTCCCATGCATTTATTTTCAAAGCCCATGGTTGACCTGGCAAGTCCCATCACCATGCATTTATTTTCAGAGCAAAATTTGTATTATGTTGTCACCAGCGATCCAACAAATACTTGGCGCTTACATTTGTATTTGTATTATGTAAAGTACTAAAGTAACATATGCTATTTATACAAAACAAGAGCTTGGCTCTTGCATGCTCTACTCAATGACTCATCTTTAAAAAGATATGTAATAATGTGACATTGTAATTCAGTTATAATAAAATAAATGGTTGTGTTATTCTCCGTTATTCATTTATAGTAAATATTTATTTTCTGAGTTCAATGTCTATGAATCTATTCAAATCCATTTTTTTTCCTTTAATAAATTAAGTATTATCTATTTATGAAATAATTGCATGCATATTTAAAAGTAAAACATAAAGCAATACAAATGGAAAAAGAAAGTTTCCATTAAATTGACAAAAAATATTATAAACACTAAAATTTGTCACTCTTGTTAAGGTTTACCGAAATGTTATTGATTTCTAATTTGTCATTGACCTTCTCCCTCAATTCCCAGTATCATTATTCATTTTATTAAGTCCTTTGCAACATTAAGTTACTGGCCCCTTGGCCTTGATGTCAATCTTAGCGCACTAAAGTTTAAAACAACTTTAAAACACATGTTTATTGTTTATATCATAAATTACTCAATGTTCAATGAACATTTGATGTATGGTTGTAAATGCATTCTGGAATGAAATGCATAGAGCGCTAGGCTTGTGAACTTAAACCTCCGAAATAACCCTATAACCGGTAGATTTACAAAGATCAACGGTTTAGAATTTGTTGTCAATGCAGGACAACAATGTACTAATTGTGTAGTTCGGACTTTGTAAGCAACATGTTGATGTTTCAATGTTTCATTCACTTTAATTTTTCGTTGATCTCCCCTGGTTCCTACCCCTAGTATCATTATTCATTTTATTAAGTCCTTTGCAACATTAAGTTACCGACCCCTTTAAAACACATATTTATTGTTTATATCATAAATTTAATCAAGTTTCAACCATTCGATGAACATTTGATGCATGGTTGTAGTTGCATTTTAGAATGAAATGCATAGAGTGCTAGGCTTGCGAACTTAAACCTCCAGAATCACCCTATAACCATTAGATTTACAAAGATCAACGGTTTAGAATTTGTTGTCAATGCAGGACTAAATGGCTTGTTTTAAAAGTTGTCACCCATGTAATAATTGTGTAGTCCAGAAGCATCACGTAGACATTTCATTCACTTTAATGTTAAAAAAAAAGAACTTTCTACTACTAAGTGATTTTATTTTTAAGTGAGAGGGTCAGCACACAGGGATATTTCAGCCTTCAGTTTGTTCATTGCAATGAACAACTCTATTCTGGGTTCCACAATTCCACTTCCAACAAAGTCATTCCAGTAACCCAGTTTCCACTACTGTCAACATTAATCTTTTCAAGAATCAAAATCCAAGTAAGTGAAAGAATTCTTGTGGCTACGTTTCATTGTTTGACGTTTCTTGAAATCTTATTTTGTCAAACTTTTAAGTTTGGGTTTAGGGTTGAGAGACTTAAGAATTAAGAAAAATTAAGGAGGACTATTAGGGAATTCACAATTTCACATTGTGTAAGCATGTCTACCACCAATACCACTAGAGCAATGTCGGATAAAAAAATAAATTATGCAAAATTGCTTAAAATCCCAGGTTTCACTGATGAATATCATGATATTTATGATCTTGAAACCTATGGTAGGCATACCTAAAAACTTAGATTTTCATCTCAGAATAAGGCTACAAAGAAAATGCAAGTTAATAGTATTAGTGCACCATGGGTAACTAGATTAGGGCGCATGATGTTACATGAGGTTTTCCCTTGCCCAAAATTTATCATGGTTTGTGCCCAAAATTATGATGATAACAAAAGAGCAATTGTTAATAAAGATAGAAAAGAAGAATTGTTATTTATTAATGCAGAAGAACTTGAAAAAGTGTTGGGGTTTACAATCGAAGAATTTGGAAATGTCCACATTGACCTAGAAAATATTGCTAGTGATTATGAAGCAGTGGATAAAATAGAGAAAATTTATTTCATAAATAAAATAGTTCAGGATAGAAACAAATTGAAAGGTGATCATAAGCCTCCTTATGATTTGTATATTTTTAGACCATGGGTTCAGGATACTATTTCCATGCTAGCATTTTGCCTTGGACTGGATAGCAATTTGGAAGTGGGTGCAAGCCTCCTTGAAATGGTATATAATATCCATTATGGACCACATGTCAAATATAACTATATTGAGCACATTGTAGAATCCATGCATAAATTTTTTTTAATGATTAAAGGAGGTCCCACCAAGACATTTACGTTCACAACCTATTTGTGCTATTTTTTTCTACTCAAATTTAGAGGAATGTTTCAGACCAACAAGCTTCAAATTCAGCCCTATAGTAATGCTCAGGAAAATAAAATGGCTCCAGTATATGATTGGACCACTGAGATAAGGATGCATGATTCTCGAAGGAAGTACAATCATTTTGTAGACTACTTTTTGGCTCCATTGCTTCAAGCAATTACAAATACTCCAATACCTAGATTGCATATGTCATGTAGAAATTGCATTCAACTAAGAAAAGAAATACAATTGGCTAATTGGTACTTAATTGGAAGAATATACCATGCTAAGATTTTATGGATCAGGAGTAAAACCATACAAAATTCCAATACATGTGACAGAAAGGGTTTTTGCATTGGAATATGTAAGGTAGATTGAGAGTACTGATGAACTACACTTTGTTAGTCAGCAAAAGAAGACCTTATTTCCTTCTTTACCTTTTCCATGTGGAGGGTTCACATTCGAGAGAAAATCATTTAGTGTGGCACATAATCTTTTGAATTTTTTTAATTTTGATGCTATCTGTCACTGGCAGTATGATCCATGTGACACCATTAAATCAATGATTGTGGCCAATAAGAATGTTTCAAGTAGAATTCAACATCAAAGTAAACCCTTGCTTGAAAACTTGAGAAACAAGGATTCTTGGGATGAGGTCAAAATAGCAATGGAGAAAAGTGTTGTTGAGAATGGTATTTCTTTTGAACAATTGTTAGTAGAAATTATGGTATTGCATCGAAATACAATTAGGAGGTACAACAATTTTTATGAAAAAAGTGATAAATCATCTAGTAAAGTAAAAATACTAGATTCTCTCAGATAAGGAAGTTATAGATAAAAATTGCACGATAAAAAATTACTGCCTTTTGGTCTATGAGGAAGGAGCTAGGTGATCCAAGAGCTCTTGCAGAGTATGGAGATAATGAAGATCGTAAGTTTAGAAAATTGTGGAATATAGAGGATCTCGATGAACATGGAGGTCCAAAGAAACTGATGATGAATCTAATGATGATAGGGAAGAACAAAGCCATGTTAAAGCTGGTTTAAGTGAGGCCACAAAAGAAGCATATACTTCAGGAGCATCCACAGCTAAAAAAATAGGTTATGAAGGTGGTGGTTTGGGGTCCCAAGGACAAGGGCCTTGGATGATAATAGATGTACAAAATAGAAAGCCAATTGATAAATCTAGCCTTCTAGCTAATGAAGTAGACTAAGAGCATACAAGTAGAGCTGAAACAATTCAATTTGTTAGAGCTTCAAATCCTCATCCTCATGGTTAGATACAATCACAACTAGGACATGCCCATGGTGGAGAGCTTAGTGCAATTGGAACTGCCACTGGTGGCGATGGTATGGGTAGTAGTACTAGTAGTGATCAACATGTGCTACAAAAAAAAAATATGTTGGACACTAGGAACATTAAGAGGGGGGGTGAATCAGTGTTCCACAATAATTTAATTTCAAATTAGATCTTAAACTTTCATCAGCAATATTTAAGCTTTAATAGCATCCACAGTAAATAAACAAAAGGAAACATGCATGCATATTAACAAGACAATGTGAACACCATAACACCAAGATTTTTATGTGGAAACCCTGTTAGGGGAAAAACCATGGTGGAGATTAATCCACAAAGTATACTCTGTTAAAAGTATGATGAAAAGGGAATACACTTGCATTCAGGCACACTGCCTAGAGCTCACTGCTCAAAAGGAAAGGCTTGCTACCTTACAAAATATTTTAGAATATAAAAAAAAGAATGACCTAGGAAATTAGCATCTCCAAATGCCTGGATTCAGTTCCAATGAAGCACATGAAATGGATTATGAATCTTCTATCCAATTCACACTTCTGCTCTACTCTACAAAAACCCTTCTGCAACACATACAAGATTCGCTCAAATGGATCTTCTGATATTAGCCCATATAGCTGCTCTGCACTAATTTTCTTTCACACCTTCTCACCACTTGATCCACACACACAAAATTATTTTTTGATCTCCTTTATATATCCGCTAACAAGAATTTTATTATTATATGTTGGCTTCAAACATAATATAATATTCTTCCATAAGTTGGCTCAAATCACCAATTAGAATTAATACATACCCACACAAGTTGGCTAGACTATAGTAGGGACCCAAACCAAAATTCCCAACATAAGAAATAGTTAAACACATACTCCTCATACATTTGGAACACGCCATACACAAAGGTCGACTATAATGAGAAAATAAGCAATAAATTATTCTACTGTATCTCCAAACTTGTACATGAATCAATGTAATATCGTAAAAATTATCAAATAGGTAGCATACATGCTTGAAAAGCTTCCCTGGGGATCCACACAACAAAATAATGATCCGATGAAGTATTCAAACCAATTTTCCAACCAGATATTCTTCTCTTCATGCTTTCTGCCGATAGAATACAATCTTCTACTTTTCCTTCCGGTAGGAACTGCTTCTAAATTGTGAACCACACTACTAACTCTAGTTGTCATCAATGACAACAATAGCACCCAAAAATAATCTCCCAAATCCATATGCCAACAAATTACACACAAGAAGACAACAATACAAGATACCATAGAAACACCAGGTGATCAAGGCATACAGAAGAGGAAAAGGATTTTGATAGGTCCAAGTCTACTAGTGGATCCACCACAAAGGAGTTATTTCCAGGCACTCCCCCACTTCCAATTAGTGTGGTTGTGACATCATTATCAACTACAAGTACTCCTATTCATTCACCATTCAAGCATTCCATTGTTCCTGTATCCCTAGGTTTTGATTACATTGAAGAGTTTAAAAAGAAATCAAACTTGAATAAAAAAGAAAAGAAGCAACTGACGGAGAGTGTGCCTGTTGTAACTTTAGAGCCTGCAACAACCATGGTATTTCCCACATTTGACACAAATAAAGAATCATGGAGTACACAATTCTTGTTCCCGCGGTTCAAAACAAACCAGCAAATCAGATGGCTCAATCTGAATTCCAGATGAGCAATATTCAATTGGATTTTTCTGGACTCAAAAATACTAACAAAATTAATGTATCAAAGAAGAACAATGAATTGGTGTAAACATCATTGCTAAAGAAAGATAGAGAGAAAAAAAGGTTGCAGACTCAAATAGAAAAGTTACAGGCAGACCTAGCAAATGAGAAATCAAAGAGGCAAGCAACAAATAACAAGAGCAATGAATTAGAAAAAAGAATAAAAAAAATTGCCTCTACATCAACAAGCAAAGAGGATAAATAAAATGACAAAGAAGTGAATGAACTGAAGCAAAGGCTAGATGAGAGCAACAAGAAATATGATGAGGAAAAATCCACTTCAGAAAAATTAAGACTAAGCATTACAAATGGAAATGCACAGTGGGAACAAAAATTGGAGAAAGAGAGAAAACGAAATGAAAGATTGGAGGCAGAGCTAATGGAAGCAAAAAATGAAATTAAGTCTTGTCAAAATAATTTATCTGCATTTTGTAGAGAAATAATGAGGCATATGAAACAAAAGATCTGGGATGAAATAATGCAGAGAATTGATCATTTTTGTGACATGTTTCAGTTAATTGATGCTATCAAACAACATTATAAGAAGCTCAACAAATATTTAGTGGACAAAAAAATGTGTTGGCATTAAAGAAATCTACAAATCAGGTTCAACAAATAGTCTACAAAGCCAGTGACAATGTTTTGAAATCAAAAGGGATTACTAATCGGCTTGTTGCATCAATGACGTTGTCATCTATCATTGAAAAGTGTTTGAGAATGCATGAAACAAAAGAATATTTTCATTTGGCTATAGACAAGATGAAGAAGGTGGATGAAAAGGTAAGGAACTTCACAGAGCTTGGTTTGCCAAAGGCTTTTGACACAAATGAGTGATTCATTGGAAAGAATGATTTCAGAAAGAAGATGGAGGGTGCAAGGAAGATTGATTTGGACTAGTTTCCTCATAACCCAGATGTGGTGAACTATTTGGATTCCATCAAACCATTGCTAACCTTGAATGCAAAATTGACTGAAGAATTCAAGATAGGTTCCAATTTTTGTAGACACGTAAAACATACCGATTGACATTGTGCATCTGATCTCGCCTACTAACATCGTTTCATCATGAATCATCTTTCGGTCTAACCATTTAATCAAATTTCCTTATTTGATTAAATTCACCAATTTCCTTCCCTTAATTAAATAAATCATTTTATCTAATTAAGTCTCTCTCCTTGTTAATTAAATCAATCAATTTGATCTAATTATCCCTATTTAATTAAATAATTAATTTTATTTGATTAAATCTCTAAAGTCTATCTATTAAATTAAATAAATTAAAACCTTATTTAATTTAATCTAACATCATCTCTTTTAATTAAATAAATCAAAATCTTTATTTAATTAATCTCTTATCACATTCCTCTCATATTTGATTTAAATAAATCTACAAATCTAAGTCAAATTTGTTACATCATCCTAATCTCTCATTAAATTAATTAACTTGGATTAATTTAATCTCATTTCATGTCCCATCCTCTAGCTTTTACCACTTGCACATGAAAATAGATTTAATTGATTTATTAAATCCCTATTTTCCTCAACAAGGCATCTTTTTGGAATATTCTCCAACTTTGAATTCAAAAATCCAAGTTGACATGCACATTCAACAAGGCATTTACTCCATCTTGCATGTCCTTTTCCTTGAGCCAAGTGGCATTTAATGCATTTTCCCTTCCCTCTTGCAAGTCATTTCAACAAAATTCAAATTAAAAAATAGACATTTATTGGCACAATCCTCAAAACTTGCACATCCTCCATCCACTCATAGGTTGACAAGTGGCATCTTGCCATTGGATGAATGTTAGTCTCACATTGCTCAATTTTGGACATTCATCCTTCAATCTCATCTATAAATAAGAGGCTTCATTCCTCATTTGATCATTCACAAATTATGCAAAGTTATTATGCTAAAATATTTAGCTATTTCCATCAAATATCATTGAATCATAGCTAGGTTATGCATGTTTTTAGCTTGGAGCATTCACCATCCTTCATTAAAGTGGATCAATTATCATCAACACATCAAGCTTGCATCATACGAATTGGGAAAGGGCCAATTTTCACATCAAATTGGCACCAATTCCCCCATGGGATCATGAGTTTGCTAGTTTAATTAGGATTCAATATCTATTTTGTTGTTTTCATTATGTTCTTCATTATTTATTTTCCTAATTTCAACTTGGTGAATGGATTTCATAGGGAATCCTTGTTCTTACTTGCATTTGACAATCTAATGTGTTTGTTATTATTGTTTTGCAGGTATTAGGATTGGGGTTCACACATTTGGTGCTAGAAGGAGGGCATAATCTCATTTTTAATCACTTTTTCCTAAAAATTCCACATTTTTGTTTGTGCACAGGAAAATTCCAACGACGAAAGCTCAGCATCGCCATACAGCACTGCTAGAAATTCAAACTATGACGCTGAAGTCTTCCCACCCAAGAATTTGAATTTCAAACCACGTCACTTGACCAATCTGACCCACAGGATTTTTCAAAAAAAATCAAACAACGATGCTGAGCAAAAGGGCGATGCATTTGAGCTCACTAGTTTGGGTACAGAGCACTGCTGACTAGTAAGTGGCGTTGGACAGCACTGCTGAGGAAATCAAACCGCGACGCAGTCATGGGTTGCGCCGCTGGTAGGGAGTAAAAAGTTGAAATTTTATTTTAGCATGTGTTTTTTGTCAAATGTTGAGTTTATCTTCTATTTTCTGCTTTTTAACCTCTATATTTTACAGAATCTGACTAGTTTTCTTTCTTGTAGGTTGGATCAATTGAAGGAGAAGCATGATGATGGTATCTTACAAAATCAAAGTGTTTTTAAACACTTTAGTGTTTGTTTAACACTTTTAAGAAACTGTTATTCCTTTTTGCTTAGGACACTAATTTCGTTTGGGCTTTAAAAAGAATCTTTTCAATTATTGCAAAGGGTTTAAAATGAACATCAGGACTACAACTTACTAGAGTTTGTTTTTTTGGTTAACAATTGAACAAAACAACTCTCATTTGTCCTTTGGTGCTTTAAAAAGAACATACAATTGTTTTGTGGATCTAAAATGAACAAGTGCAACTTTGTTTTTGTGAGGGCTTACTTAAACTAACTTCATTAAAAAAGGATGTATGCGCTTCTCTCACGCTTTATAGCGATCTTGAGAATCAAAAGGCCTTTTTTTGTGATTTTAGGTTGAGATAAGAAATCACCTCCACACTTCATTTTGGGTTTAAAATTGAACAAAACATTGTGTGAGTGTGAGTAGAGTGTTATTGCTTACATTCTCTTTCTTTGTGTTACAAACAAAGATTGATCGAGTTACGGATATTGTCTTTACTCGCTTTTGTTATCTTAGAGGACCTGCCTTGGGAAAAAAGTACTCACCCAAGGGAACGACTCAACCAGTAACACTCTAAAGCCAAGAGTATTTCCAATCAGGATATAAATGTGGGTATTGGAATAAACGCCAATATCATGAGGTTGGATTTGACGAGATGGATCCGAAAGGGGACTCTCGCCGTATGGGTCAATCTCCACAAACAGAAAGTCCTAATTAAAACCCATGTTTTAGAATTTCCAAAATATCTATTTGTTGGTGCAAGAACGGTCATTCTAAAGCCACCCCACACTTTTACAGTCTTTTAGTAGAAATGGAAAGCATGCCATGGGAGTTTCATGGGTGTTGATGCTTGGCTGCCCCGAATGATGTTAATGAGTCATGGAGGGGAGCCAGTGGGGTCAAGCATCTAACCATTCGCTAAAGATAAGCATAGCTGGACTTGTCCAATTGGGAATCCAACAAATATTGTCTTCCACATCCATAGGGTTGTACTTATTCTTGGTTACAAAATGCTTTGCTTGTTCGAAAACATCTTGGAAACAAACACTTAAACTTCATCATCAAAATTTCAAACCCTTTAGGAGACACATACAATTGACTCAATCCATATGTTATTGCTTGCCCTTGGGATTTGTATCCTTAGAGGTTTCTAAACATTTGGATTACATCACAATTTTTCTACTAAAGTTAAACAATAGGTAACCCTTGCCTTGAATTCATTGAATTTCCACATAACATACTTTGTGGGATTCAAAGAAATTAAGACATTGGACATCTAGTTTGGAAAACTAATCAAAGAAGTGTTTGTGGTAAAATAAAACCACTAAGCAAAGATAAACAAAATGAACTCTCACATGTGTTAAAACCTCACAATTTTCAAGAATTCAAATCCCAAAATGAAACTCCTTGATTCAAAATCCGGAAATGAATGCTCAAATTGAATCACTTCTTGGTTATAAAGGTCTATAGAAGCATTGCATGTTCTTCAATACCGAGGTTTAGGTAAACAAAGTGTCTTTTTTAGGTTCATCTTAGGATCAAAAGAAATCAAAATCTTTTTTCCATCCTTCAAACATCAAAAAAAAATCATCTCACCATCACCTTTTGAGAAATCTTGAAATTATCCTTCATGCTAGGCTTTTTGGCAAAAATCAAAATCATCAAATCCTTGAGACAAAATCCTTGAAATATTTATCAAAGCATCTTTGGCTAGGTATGTGTAGATGCATCCTTTTTCATATGCTTAGTCAAAGTTATCAAACCATCTTGTTTAGCTAGGTATATGTAGATGTGTCCTTCTTCATATGCTTAGTTAAACTATCATCTTGTTTAAATAGGTGTGGGTAGATGCATCCTTCTCCCTACACATATTCAAATTATCATCCTTTGGGAAAATCTACCCCTTATATAATCATCCAACATCTTAGGGTGTATTTGTTCAAATCAAAGCAAACCAAAATCAATCAAATCAAGGACAATCCCAAAAGGAAAACCAAAATCAAAATCCAAAACTCCCAAAAGTCTAGCATCCCCCTCAAGATTTATCAAAAGATCAAAACATCCACATCATCCATCTCTTGTATCATCATCATATCACCTTTTGATCCTCAAGATATCCTAAAAATTTATATTTTGTGCATAAAGTAAAGATCAATCCAAAGAATTAATAGATTCATCTCTCGTATTCTTGAAAATTGATCCTTGTTTTATGGTTCAAACTAGATCTCAATACAAGAAGAGCATGGAAGCCAACAAAGAAACACCCGATTCAAGTGATCTAAGCCAAACGAACGTCAAAATGAATCTTGTTGAATCAAGCAATCCTCTGACTATCTCGTCATCACAAAACCCACAAGAGGAAATCCAAGGAGAAGATCTTACCTTTGGAATGTCGCATGAAGAAATAACCGAAATGCTCCAAAATCTAGAAATCCATAAGATCATCAACATCATGATGAGGCTTAACCCTTCACTATACATGCTTGAGCTAGTAAAACAAGGAGCCAAATTACCTTTTGATTTTGATGTGAGCTCCATAGTGGAACCATCTTTGGAGGTTATGCCTCTAATTTCATCCACACCCCCATCCCAAAGCATCACTCAAAACATTCCACAAATCACGACATCTTTTGCTCCAACCCAACCTAATGTAATAAGGGAAATGCATTTCTTAATGCTATTCAAACACACCCCCTTGTTAATAATCAAGACTTGGATGCAAACACCATATTGGAACAAAACATACCCCAAAATCCATTACATAAATCTGTTCCTCTCACTTTCCATAATCCTAAAGATCCATCATCATCATCCTTCCGCGCAACACCTCAAACTCCTCTCCTCACAAATTCGCAAGAGGAAGGTGACATGCTTGGACCTGGGGGAATTTTTGACACCACAACATTTTCTCAAGAACTCACACCCCTCACATTTCCACCACTTTCACCATTTCCATCATCATCCACACCACTCCTTGGTTTGGGGCTCCCACCTTTACCAAATATAAATCAAACCAACATCCTGAATATTAATCAAAGCATCATGCAAAACTTGTCATTGATATCGCAACAACAGATGACAACTACACAAGCAATCGCAACATCATCAACCACCCCCTAACATCGCAAAGCATGGTCTCTCAAGGACCAACTACATCAAAAACACCATCCACCACTCAAACCATCAACACGACATCACCGCTCACCACCTCCACAAATTCCATTCCAAATCCACCACCACCACCAACTTCCAGCATGTCAAGTCAATACAACATGGTATTGCAAGCAACTTAGCAAGCTCCTTTTCAAAGGGGATTCCTACAAGTACAAAAAAAAAAAATTGTGCAACTAGCTGCTCAGCAAGCCGCTCAAGTTGCGCAAGCTGCCTAAGCAGCCCAAGCCACATTACAAGCGTAATAGGTCACACAAGCTCAAGCTTTATTGCAACAACAACAACAACAAGCCCCTCAAGTTGCACAAGCTACTCAAGTAGCCCAAGTCGCACTACAAGCACAAAAGGCTGCCCAAGACCAAATCCTATTACAACAACAAGCGACACAAGCACAAGCTCAAGAACAAGCTCAAGCTCAGGCACATGCCTAATACCAAGCACAATAAGCACAATCACAAGCGCAACTTCTTGCACAAAAACAAGCAGCACAACTATAGGCATATCAACAAGCAATACAACAATATCAAGAGTAGCAAGAGGCAACCCAATTGGAAACCTAACAACAAGCACAACAGCAAGCACAACAATAGGCAATCCTAGCACAACAACAAGAAGCACAATAACAAGCAATCCTAACACAACAACAACAATATCAACAAGTGTTGTTCATACAGCAGCAGGTGGAAGCATACCTAGCTCGACAGAATATACAGATACCATCAAACAACACACCAAACAACCCACCCATCCAACCCACAATCAAAACACCCCAAAACACCTTCATCCCACCCCTTGATCCACAAAATGACGTAATGGCACAAATCAGGTTGCTCTCACAACAGGTGCTCGATCTTCAATCAAGGCAAACCACAAAAACACAAAGAAACTTGTGTCCCTATCCATTTGATAGGAGCCTAGTGATGAAACCATTCCCCAAGGGATTTGAGATCCCCAAGTTTGACAAATATCATGGGATAGGAAACCCTAAAGATCACATCAGGGAATTCTAGGTTCATTGCATGGAAGTCGCATACGATGGTACTTATTTGATGCGTCTATTCCCTAGGAGCTTGGTTGGCCATGCTATGGAACGGTTCTCTCTCCTACCTATAGGTATCATAACATTCCAAGAAATTATAGATGCATTCATTAAAAATTGAGCATGCTATATTGCAATGGATGTCAGTCTAGAAGAACTCTCATCTCTGAAACAAGGAAAGGGTGAATCATTCACTTCATTCCTACAACAATGGAGATCCAAGGCCAATCAGAGCAAGTGGACCATGCTCGAGGAACAAAAAGTTTGCACCATTATATCCAACCTTGAAGGCCTCTTGGCATTTCATCTCAAGGTACAAGGGATCACCACATATGACTAGTTGATCTCTAAGGCACTCAGCATCGAACGAGCCCTTATGACTCAACCCGCAGGATCAACTTCATACCCCGAACAACAAAAAAACTGCCCACCCCCAATTACAATGATAAACCTCGCACGTGGGCAAGGAACATAAATGTTACTAATGATGGTGTTTTCAACGCCAAGGTGGTCATTAGTGCCCCACACCAAAATACACCCGCACCACAAATCCAAATCCAACACCAAAACAATCATCAAGCAACACAACAACCAAACAACAATCTGACAATCAACAATCTCAATGATCAAAGGGGACCACCCCAACGGAACAAGAGCTACCCCAAGTGAAAATACACCACTCTTGGGGAACCACTAGAAGTCATCATGAAGAAGCTGATAAATGAAAAAATCATCAAAGCACCCACCTATGAGAATTACCAAGAACCAAATGTAAAACCTCCTTGGTAGAATGAGAATCAACTTCGTGACTTCCATAAAATCAAATGGCATACCACGAACAATTGTATGAGGCTAAAAAAGATAATTCAAGATCTCATAGATCAAAGAATTATAAACGTGGAACAACCAACAGGAAATCAAGACCTTAAGATATACACAAATCCAATGCCTAATCATGGAAATAAAGGGAATAATAACACCGATAAGGGGAAAGGCACCCACACAAATGTGAATCATGTATATGAAAATGTCATCGCCTCCCTAGATGAAAACTGCATGGTCATCACCATCAAAGGCACCCATGCTGATTGTGGAGTCACCACAAGAGGTGGCAAAGTTACCATCACAGGATCATCCCAGCCAAATAGAGTCCTTACATCTAGATCTGTCCATAATGGATATAACATCCTTGATCAGCTCAAAAGAACACCAGCACAAATCTCCATCATGGAGTTGCTAAAGATATCATCTTCCCATAGGAAAATCCTTGAAGAAGTGTTGGCTTCATCCACCGTCCCCGCAGATCTTGATGCGGAACAATTCCAAGCTATGGTCGGAAATATCATTATGCCCACTTAACCATCTCACAACCGTGCACTCCACTTAGAATCCATAGTACATAAGAGTAAAGTCAAAAGGGTCTTGGTGGATGGAGGTGTGGGCTTGAATATTTGTTCTCTCAATCTCATCAAACAATTGAAAATCTCAGAGGATTCTATCAAAAAAGGAAAGGGTATCACAATAAGAGCATATGATGACCAAGAAAGAGTGTCTCAGGGCACAATCAAACTCCCTATTCAAGTAGGGCATGCTATCATGGAAACCACTCGTCAGGTCTTGGACCTCGACTTGCTTTATAACATCCTCGTAGGATGCCCATGGATTCATGCAATGAAGGTAGTAGCATCAACTTTCCATCAATGTGTGAAATTCACACATGAGGGACAAGAAGTTACCATCCATGGAGATCCCTAATACTTCTCCTATTGCAAAAGCCTTGAAGCAAAGTACTATAAAATCCCCCAAGTACCAAAAAATGATGAGGGCCCATCTACACCATACATCGATCTTGCCACTCTCGCATCCACTTTTGCGACAGAGACACCTGCAACTCCCACCATTCCCACCATCTCTGACATTAAGGTCATCATCCAAGATAACGGTTGTGGAAACTACAAGCTCCCTAATAATGCTTTTGTGGTAGGAGAGTTACCACAATCTCCTAGATCACAAGGACATCCGCAAATAAATGAAGCCTCCACATCTCAAACGTCTCCTGAAGACTATCCCAACTTTATAAGTTGGGGAGATCTTGGCCGAGAAGTTATTGAGGCAAATCCATCTCATATGCTATATCAAGATGAAAGACCAGTGGCTGATTTACCAATGGATGACAGAAGAAAGGGTCTACAAATGATGCTCGCAATGGGCTACAATAGAAACCAAAGATTTGGGAGAAATGACAATGGGCTTATAATACCTATCATGCTGGAGACACGAGCGATAAAAAATCTTGGCCTTGGATATACTCCTCTGAGTATAACCATATGTGGCTGAAGTCCTCTAGTTAGAACAGTTAATAATCCTCCTCAACCAACCATAGCAGAATTACGCTTACCAGTATCTACAGGTCACGTCATAGATAAATTTACATTTGACATAACCGATGTCTGTAGTAGTAGTGATGACAAGGATACCGCGACCAACTTACCTAGGCTATTTGAGGATACCACTCTTTGCATGATTAGCACCCTATCTTTTGAAACAAACCACCAAAATCATGAAATCCGCCTAGTATATCCCCAACTCATCGACTACGACCAATGAGGACTACTAGTTCTTGATACATTTGAAAATGATGAGGCACTCTCAGAATTCATGGGACTTGCAGGATAACATTCCAGGTGGGGACCACAAAGCAGGATTCATAATCAAGCTAGATACACATGCCTATTATGACGAAACGATTGAATCCCTTAGTCACAAAAGTGAAAAATTAAGAATAATATCCAAGTCCTTGAGTGAAAACCACACTATGGCACTCTTTGACCAGAAAAAGGTAAAAAGAAAGGACATATCCAATGGTGAAAACCTTTATGAGGCGCCCGAGGATGGAGGATTCAATCTTCCTTTAAGAGCTCTTCATCAAGAAAGATCAACAGTCCTGGTAGAAAAATGCAATCTAGTCAACCTAGGAACAGAGGAAACCCCGCACATCACATTCTATGTGGAATCACTCCTATCAGAAGAGCAAGAGCTCCTAGCAGCCTTCCTAAGAGAAAGATAGATAAACTTCGCATGGAGCCATGTTGACATGCCAGGGCTTGATCTAGAAATTGTGGTTCACGACTTAGCAGTATACCCAAAAGCAAAGCCTGTTAAACAAAAACTTTGAAAATGCACACTCAGATCGCCTTATTAGTCAAAATGGAGCTAAAAAAGCTATTAGATGCAGGATTCATCTAACTGATAGATTATCCAGAATGGGTGTCAAACTTGGTACCTGTTTCAAAACCTGATGGGAACATCAAAATCTATACAGACTTCAGAGACTTGAATAAAGCATGTCTGAAAGATGACTTCCCACTTCCAAACATCGACATGATCATAGACATGACAGCCAGACATGAAATGTTGTCACTAATGGACAAATTCTCACGGTACAATCAAATCATGATAGCTAAAGAGGACCAACATAAAACAACTTTCACTTGTCAATGGGGGACCTATTGTTGCAATATGATGCCATTCGGCTTAAAGAACGCAGGAGCAACATATCAAAGGGCCATGACATTGATATTCCATGACATGATCCATAAGACGGTCAAAGATTATGTTGATGATATTCTAGGTAAATCCAGAAAGAGAAAAGAACACATAGCAACCTTAAGTTCCATCTTTGACAGGCTGGAAGAATACAAGGTCAGATTAAACCCAAAGAAGTACGTCTTCGGCATACAATCGAGAAAATTTCTAGGATATATAGTGTCAATGAGAGGTATCAAGGTGGATCCAACAAAGGTAAAAGAAATCCTCAAAATGGAGGAACCAAAAACATTAAAGAAATTGAGAGGTCTCCAAGGCAGGCTCCAATCCATTCGAAGATTCATAGCATAGTTGGCGGACAAATAGAACCCATACTCTCACCTAATCCACAAGGGAGTAGCGTACAAATGGGATACCAAGTGTGAAGAGGCATTCAACAAAATCAAAGAATATCTACTGACACCACCAGTCTTAATGCCACCAATCCCAAGAAAACCATTGATTCTATACATATTAGCAACAACAACATCCCTTGGAGCTCTCCTAGCTCAGCATGACAAAAATGGAACAGAAAGGGCTATCTATTACATCAGCAGAAAAATAGTTGCGCATGAGCTAAACTATTCATTCATCAAGAAATCATGCCTCGCAGTAGTGTTTGCATCACATAAATTTAGACATTACATGTTGGCACACAAAATAAAACTCATCGCCAAAATTGACCCCCTCAAGTACTTACTGTCAAAGGAAATGCTCAGGGAGAATGGAAAAATGAGTGATGATACTATCAAAATATGACATCGAATATGTGGAGCGGAAAGCAATCAAAGGCCAATTCATCACCGATCAACTTGCAAAAGCACCAATCTATTCAGAGAATCCTCTTGTCTTAGAGTTTCCAGATGAATCTATTTTCAATCTCAACGTAGTTGACCACTGGAAACTGTACTTTGATGGCTCATACACACAGCATGGATCAAGAGCCAGTGTCTTCTTTATCACCCCACAAGGGGATTGCATACCAAGGTCCTACAAACTGGCATTTCCCTGCACCAATAACATTGCAGAATACGAGGCTTTAACCATAGGTCTCAGAATAGTAGTGCAGTGGAACATTATAGCTCTCAAAGTATACGGAGACTCCCAATTGATAATAAATCAAGTGAATGATTAATACCAGACCCAGGATGACGAGCTCACTCCATACAAGAAATTAGTGGAGACTCTCAAAGAATCCTTCATAGAAATTACATTTGAGTAGATTCCTAGGACCAACAATAGAGCAGTAGACCCCATGGCAACAATTGGATCCTTACTAGATATCCCCCACAACGTTCCAAAATATGAATTCCTGATAGAGCAACTTCTCATTCCTGCATTCGAGGTACCAGAATCAAAATTTGTGTGTGAAATCATTGGTCCCGATAACCCTTGGTACCACGACATTTACACATACCTTCGAATAGGAGTCATACCCGCCGACTTACCCTCAAACCTAAAATGAACCTTTGTCAAAAAGACATCCCGATTTGTCATCCTAGGAGATACCCTATATCGTAGAAGCATAGAAGGAACCCTACTATGCTGCTTAAATGTTGAGGAGGCATTGACTGCTCTAACTGAAGTACATAACGGTATTTGTGGTTCACACTCAAGTGGAATGACCATAGCCAAGAAACTGCTGAGGATGGGGTATTATTAGCCCACAATGGAAAGAGAGGCACATGATTATGCCAAAAGATGTCTACAATGTCAGCAGCATGGGGACCTCATCCATGCTCTAGCTCAAGAGCTTCATCCCATCGTCTCACCATGGCCCTTTTTGCAGTGGGGACTTGATCTCATTGGAAAAATCACACCCACTTCATCTAACAACCACAAATTCATCATAACCACAATGGAGTACTTTACTAAGTGGGTGGAAGCCATACCCATGACATTTATAACTGGGAAGCAAATTTCAAAGTTCATCCTGAACTATCTCATTTCCCACTATGGTGTTCCACAAGCCATTATCTCATATAATGGGACACCATTTAAGAATCAGGAGGTTCGCGACTTATGTGAAAAATTCAAAATCCAACACCGTTTTCTCCACACCATACTATCCCCAAGGCAATGGCCAAGCAGAAGCTACAAACAAGACCATTCTAAAAATCCTCAAGAAAATAGTCAATGATGCAGGTCATGACTAGAATTTGTAGATTAATCCCGCCCTTTGGGCCTATTGAACCAGCATCCACACACCCACCAGTGCCACCCCTTTCTCCCTGGTCTACGGATCAGAAGCAATACTCCCCATTGAGATTGAGCTCCCATCACTCAAGATATCACTGCAAAATCTCATCACAGATGAAGAGTACCGAGTATCAAGATTGAATGAGTTGGAGCTACTGGATGAGTGACGTATAGATGCTTTGAATCATTTGCAAGTCTATCAGAATAGACTCAAAAGGAGCTACACTAAGAAAATCAAAAGCAAGACTTTCCAAGTTGGAGAACTAGTATTAAAGGAGAATCAGAAGAATGTCCCAAACCCAAGTAGCAAAGGAAAATTTGAACCCAACTGGTTGGGACTATTCGTTATCACAACAAGTTACAAGTCAGGGGCATATCAGTTATCAACACCCGAAGGAGAACCTCTACAAGAGCCCATGAATAGCTCTCACCTCAAAAAGTTTTATGCCTAAATCTTTCAAGGTATAGAACCAAAAATCCAAAAAAATTAGAAAATGTCATGAAAAAATGGTTACTTCGGCGAAAACCTAGCAAACAGGCGTCTTGGTAACAACAAAAAAATTAAAAAAGCAAAAAAATCCAAAAAAAATCAAAAAAATAATTGAAAATAGTAAAGAAAAAAATCGTCCTCTAGTGAAAACCACTTTAGTGGCACTTTGGACAAGTACCTTGGTGAAAACCTAGCAAATAGGTGCCTTGTGTAAATAAGCACTTTCCATCCACCAGGATCTTTATGGCTTGTTCTGCATCATCCATCCATCACTCATCCACCCACATCCACATCATAGCTTGGTCCTGTGTTTGTATCATGGCTTGGTCCTGCATTTGTATCATGATCCCTCCTAGTATTACTTGGCCCATCCTCAAGGTCAGTTTGTCCTGCCTTTATCGGAGTAGTCTATTGCATCACGCTGGTGGCATGTTCTCATTAGATCAGATTCATGTATATTCTTGAGGTCCTAAAAATCCAAAAATCCAAAAACATCAAAATATCAGAAAATCCAAAAACATCAAAATATCAGAAAATCCGAAAACATCAAAACATCAGAAAATCCAAAAACATCAAAAAAATTAGAAAACCCAAAAACATCAGAACATATCAAAATCCCAAAACAGGTCAAAAAGTCAGTCAAAAAGTCAAAAACAAAGTTGTCTTGTCGAACTACATCATCTTTGAGCTTTGAACGTAGGCAAGGTTGATCTTTGATCATCCCCCAAGACACTTAGGTCAGTCCTTTAGGAGTCTGTCATAATAAACTGGCATCTCATCATGTATATCATCATCTGTAAATTGGTCAACTTGTCAGTTGAACTAAGTGGTCTCTGCGTGTATAACATAGGCAAGGATAATATGTTGATTAGCCCCCGATGCCCCTAGGATAGGTCTTTAGGTTAGTCTCTTGGTCAAAATCTCAGAAAAACCTCAAAACATTAAAAAATTGAAAATCAAAACATTTAAAAATCTCTAAAAAATACCAAAAACAGCCTCAAAACATCTCAAAAAGATAAAAAAACATCCAAATATTTGAAAAAAATCCATCCATCTTGCTTGCACCTGCAATAACATCATTCATAATAAATGATCATCATCCTCAATCTTTGGTAAGATAATCAGAAACAGGTCTAGTAAGTTGAAAGTGAGAACTTAAATCGTCAAGTATTAGGTCTAAGTCAGTACGTAAACAAGTTGGTCAAGTTTCGGTCCTTATCCTTAAAAACACATCCCCTTTTGGTTAGCGGTATTGAAGAACATCAACTTGCTTGTTTACTTTGTCTTTATTTGTTGACTTATCTTATTGCGCTCATTCCAAGGACTTCTCGATGATATTCGAACAGAGGATTTAGAGACATAGGAATGGGGCAACGATCATTATCTTTTGTCTGTTGTGCTTGTTGGACGTTCTTGTAATATAACCATTGGTGAATACTTGCTTTGTTAGGTATGTATGGAGGAGGTTTTGGGTAGCTTGTTGACTATTGCATTGATAGGTTATACCTTCCGTGTTTTGGTCTAAGGTGTTTGAAACTTCTAAAGTGCATCCTAGCAAGGTTTTCGTATGTCAGGTGTGAACAAGGATACTCCTATATGTTTGTCAAGTCAAAGTCCATCACACTAGGTACAACGCCATCCTGGTATTCTATACCTTGATGCATTGTACCATGTGTGTTATCAAACATAAGGAAATTGGCCCTTTGAAAATCCTAATTCCTTGGCAAGAAATCATCATCATTTTGCATTTTTCATCATCTTGTGTCTTGTTGAAATGACTTCTCTTTCATCCCTTCTTTCTCATCACGCTAACAAGGTACTATGACATTTGAACATCACCACCATCATCATCGTCATCAATCCTGCATCCACAAAAAAATTTCATATTGCATCAGCATATCATATAGGAAACATATGCATTGCATTTCCATCATCATATAAGCATGTTATTATAAGCATTTTTTATAGATAAGACATATTTGCATAACATCATAAAGTCATCTCACGCATTACGTTCATTTTGCATAAAACATCATCATACCACTTTATATTAATATATCATTTCATATCATTACATTACATCTCATTAAATGCATCTCATACATTACATTATCATTTAATATGTTTAGGATAATAATATTTGTTATTCTAAAAATATTAGAAAACCATCGCATTTGCATCATATCATATAAAACATGACCATTGCATTCACATTGCATTATATTGTCCATTAATCATCCATTTCATCTCATAAATAGCATCATAATCATTCATTGCATAAATCATTACACATCATTATAAGCATAAATAGGAACATACAAGAATCCATCACATACAAAGTGTACATCCATCCATAATCATTTCATTTTATAAGCATAAGTCACATATCATTTCGCATGTACACCATAGATCATTTTCATATCATTTTGCATATTACATATCATTTCAAATCATCATATAGATTGCAACATTATTACACATCACATAAATACATCTGCATATCATAATTCAACAACATAATATAGATCTTTTAGTCATAATCATTGCATAATGCATATATCATCGAAAATAAATGCATCCATAAAAGCATCGGATAACACCATAACATCATTGCATAGCATATAGAAATAGAATCATCCATCCATGCATAAATAAATGGTACACATCACATCATATCAAAATCATCGGCTCATATATATCATCAATAATGTAACTATCATAGTACAAAATAATTGGATCATTGTACATGTGTGTCAATCAGTACAAAAAGGCCCATCGGGCTATCAAAAATGAGCCCATAAGGCATAGAAAGTATCATCTCGATCAAGGTCTACCCCCTGTATGTTGCCCTCGCCCCTGTCACCATGACCCTCTACTAGTCTGTGGCTAGTCCACTGTGAGTACTCTGGGACCCATGCTGCTCTGGGTAAGGCCTCATGATAATGCATCCGATAGTACTCAGCCTCTCAGACATCTCTATAGGACAGAATGGACACTGTAACCTGAGAGGAGGAGGCTGCCATGCTCTCCAACTACTGTCTCTGGCCTAGCTCTGTGGTTGCCTATACCTTTGCAGCCTGTCTCTATAGTATGGCCTAGTCCCTCTTGCCCTTGACCTGATCTCTCTCAGTCCTAGCCTAATCTCTCTCCCATGTCAAAGTCTGCACTTGGGCCTACAGCTGTGCAATCAAAGTATCTCAGGGATGTTGGCTGCCCTGTTAGCTATGCTCATGGAGGATGTACTTGAGGCTGATCCTCGCCCCCAACCTATAGTGGTGCACATGCTAGCACCTGTTGCTCATCTTGCATCTGTACATCAACCCGATCTGGCTGAATTGGGGGCCCAACCGGCAAGTCCTGTCATGCACCATCCCTCCATCCTCATCCTCCCCATTTGCCTCTCACCCTTCGTCGATCTGGGACTACTCCTGGAATATTCAAATGAAGCAGAGGTCGGAACCAATCCCTGTATGCCTATGTTGTGCCTGCATCCGCAGGCCCCTGAACATAAGCCCACGGCCGAGCCACCAACTGTCTAAAACTGTCAACAGCCTCTGAGGCAGGAATGTATCACCCCCATGAAACCTATGACATGGTGCAGGAAAAGACGACCACATAATCATCGTTGGGACGATCATGGGGCACACCAAACTAACGTTGCATGCGCTTGGGCAGATATCTCTCGATCATGGTATGCTCTCGCCCCTGCATGAAGCGGTCCTGGCAGGCGTAGAAAATCTGATGAGCATCATCGGCCCATCTAGGCCAACCAAGGTATGGATGCCATATAAATACTTGCATCTCATCCAGGACTCTCCTCCAATAGGGGATCATGTGCTCACCTGTGTGTGTGAAGGACACACCACCTCTGTACCACCATACGAGGGGATCATCAGCCCCATCAAAACTGTAACAATCTTTGGCCGAATGACTACAATGTGCTCCCATGCCCATACGTGAAGAAGAGTCGCACCTACTCTGAGTGCTCTGTCATCGAGGTAGACATACTCGTGAAGATCTTTGTATAAAAATGCAAGAAGAACTGACCCCTAAGCAAAACGGACTGGTCTATCGTGAACCATGTGCTCCCAGCAGAGTCCCCAACTAGGACTGAAATACCGGCCTCGTCTATTTAGGGCAACGAGACCCAAAATAATTGTTGCAACAACTAAGCAGAAGGGAGGTGCCAGGGCCTTGTGTCGTTCAAGCTCGATTTGCCCCTCACAAATGATGATATCCTCTATGGCGAGGACTCTGTGGCAGGCATTATAGCCCTCATCAATATTGAAAATGACATGCCGACCATGAATCAACAATCATAAGATGCGCCAAACATCCTCCAAGGTGACATTGGCCTCACCAGTGGGAAGGTGGAATGAAGAGGTCTCGCTATGCCATCTCTCGGTAAGCACTGATATCATCCCGAGATGTGTGCGAATGGGCGCTACATAGGCGATATACCACAACCCCATGTCCTAGAGTCAATCTTGATCTATGTCACTCAGGTCCCGCAAATAGCTGAACAGATCCTGCGACCTGTGCTCTCGGAGTAGAGCTCCCTCGCTGTATCCTGCATTAGGAAGGGTCATCATGTTAAAAATTTTGAAAAATATTTTGTCAAGCATCCAAGAAACCACTCCAGCATCACAATCCGTGATGGGGTCACAGTTTGATTTTTAATCAAACTTTGACACTAGGGCACAAAAGGCCGAAAGCGCACCGCCACGGTGCACTTTCCTTCCTAGCAGTGTAGTTTGCAAGGATAAGGGACCACTGCATCACAGTTTAGAAATCACCCTATAGCCACGAGCTCAATGGCAAAGTTTGGAATTTATTTTCAAACTCCAAACTCCACCGTCATGGAAAAATTTAACACCGAGTAGCACAATTTGATTTATGAGCAGTGCTATATAGCACCACTGCAGAAGGACTGACTTTAAATGCATTAAACGAAGACTAAAAACAAAAATCAAAGATCAAGTAAGGATCATTTACTGATGCCCCAATGCCGAGTGGCCGCTGGTATGTCTGAACTCGATCAAAAATATGCATTAGAAGCTGTCGTTGCGCCATATCGTCAGGAGGTCA
The DNA here is from genome assembly GCA_007258455.2 of Sequoia sempervirens. Classification (NCBI taxonomy): domain Eukaryota; kingdom Viridiplantae; phylum Streptophyta; class Pinopsida; order Cupressales; family Cupressaceae; genus Sequoia; species Sequoia sempervirens. Next base: position 67,219 of record VDFB02208143.1, read on the forward strand.
GAGCTCAAATCTCAAGGTTGCTAGATGTTTGTGTGAAAATGAGTTGAAAGTGACCCCTCAAAGCCTTTTTAAGCTTGAAAATTAGGGTTTTTTCACCCTAATTGGCTATCCTGCTAGGGTTTTGAACCCTTGAAGTTGTTTTTGTCCAATTGAGGCATGTTTTACATTGTTTTATTAAGTTTAGACATGTTTTTGGTTGCCTAGAGCCTTTTCAGACTTATTGGGTAGCTTGTCCTCTTTTTTCGCGAGATCACCCAAAAATTAAAATTTTCGTCCAATCTCTCGAGGGGGCAATATATTGGCATGTTTTCTCTCACCAGGCAGCAATGGGGCAAGATTTTAGAAAGCAAAATTTTTTGGCTTTGATCTAGATCATTTTTTCTTTGAACCAACGCAACGAGTGCATTGCTTCAAAGAGGGGGAAAATGTAGACACGTAAAATATACTGATTGACATTGTGCATCTGATCTTGCCTACTAACATCATTTCATCCTAAATCATCCTTCGGTCTAACCATTTAATCAAGTTTCCTTATTTGATTAAATTCATCAATTTCCTTCCCTTAATTAAATAAATCATTTTATCTAATTAAGTCTCTCTTTTTTGTTAATTAAATCAATCAATCTAATCTAATTATCCCTATTTAATTAAATAATTAATTTTATTTGATTAAATCTCTAAAGTCTATCTATTAAATTAAATAAATTAAAACCTTATTTAATTTAATCTAACATCATCTCTTTTAATTAAATAAATCAAAATCTTTATTTAATTAATCTCTTATCACATTCCTCTCATATTTGATTTAAATAAATCCACAAATTTAAGTCAAATTTTTCACATCATCCTAATCTCTCATTAAATTAATTAACTTGGATTAATTTAATCTCATTTCATGCCCCATCCTCCAGCTTTTACCACTTGCACATGAAAATTGATTTAATTGATTTATTAAATCCCTATTTTCCTCAACAAGGCATCTTTTTGGAATATTCTCCAACTTTGAATTCAAAAATCCAAGTTGACATGTACATCCAACAAGGCATTTACTCCATCTTACATGTCCTTTGCCTTGAGCCAAGTGGCATTTAATGCATTTTCCCTTCCCTCTTGCAAGTCATTTCAACAAAATTCAAATTCAAAAATAGGCATTTATTGGTATAATCCTCAAAACTTGCACATCCTCCATCCACTCATAGGTTGACAAGTGGCATCTTGCCATTGGAATAATGTTAGTCCCACATTGCTCAATTTTGGACATTCATCCTTCAATCTCATCTATAAATAAGAGGCTTCATTCCTCATTTGATCATCCACAAATTATGCAAAGTTATTATGCTAAAATATTTAGCCATTTTCATCAAATATCATTGAATCATAGCTAGGTTATGCAGGTTTTTATCTTGGAGCATTCACCATCCTTCATCAAATTGGATCAATTATCATCAACACATCAAGCTTGCATCATAGGAATTGGAAAAGGGCCAATTTTCACATCAAATTGGCACCAATTCCCCCATGGGATCATGAGTTTTCTAGTTTAATTAGGATTCAATCTCTATTTTGTTGTTTTCATTGTGTTCTTCATTATTTATTTTCCTAATTTGAACTTGGTGAATGGATTTCATGGGAAATCCTTGTTCTTACTTGCATTTGAGAATCTAATGTGTTTGTTCTTATTGTTTTGCAGGTATTAGGGTTGGGGTTCACACAATTTCAATCATGAATTGTTAACAAATCTTCAAGTCAAACATCAGTTAGAACAAATGACAATTCCACCACTTGAATAGTGGAAGTTGCTAGAAAAGGTGATACAATGATTTGATTTTTGATAATATGAGTTTCCAAGTTCCAACTCAGCTCTATGCAAAGTTGTCTTTGAGCAATATTTTTCATTTCCAATGCCTCTATGTATTTCTTCATAAGAAAATCAATAAAAAAGCTCAAATTCATACTTCAGTAATGTGTTGATGTTCTATTATCTGTATTATTTTTTTTATCATTTGAAGAAAAAATCTGGTAGTGGTTTCAACTACTAGATACACATTAAATGATTTATGATTTTCATTGTTGTATATGCTACCTTTTGGTTTTTTTCAAAGAACCAAGTAGATCCCACCAAGCATCTATGAATTTTCCAGATTCAATTCTCGAATACTTAAGGGATGATTGTCCAATGAACGAGAGGAAGCTAAGATGCTTCCCTCCTACACTTTGGGCTCTACAAAACTCAGGAGGGTGATCCAACAATGTGTATCTTATAATCTTGCTACACAATTATACCACACATTGCACAATAAATAGATACATTCTCATTCTAATGCTAAATAGATGCAACCTTTAAAGAAATTGGCAATTCCTTTGAAAGATCTAACACCTAAAGCTGAGAATTCACACAATACCAACCTTAACTAAGGTAATTCAATTTTTTTATGAATATTGTTCTCAAATTGGAAAACCAGAACCATGGGAAATGCATCTAACACCTTTGGTCAGTGTCATATCTCAAGGCAAGGAGTCAAAACACAACAAAAATTGAACTATAAGGTGATTTTAATTCCAAACAACCATGATCTTCATGAGATTTCCTTACAATTCACAAATCAATACTCAGACTCTATGACTACTTATCAGATCCATTAGACATGTATATGAATTCATGATTTAATCAAAGCATTTTAACTGATACATTAAACCAGAGCCAAAATTAAAACACACATCAAAGCAAAATGACCATGAAGATTAATGAAATGATCTTTGATCGAATTTTCATTAATAATTTAGATACAATATCAAAACTAGAGAGACAATAGACTCAAAATATTATCATTACTGTTTATACTTGCTTGGAAACCATACAATTGACAAAATTTACTTGCTCGACACAAAACTTAAGATACAGACTTCAAATGTGTTCGCAATTTGCATAATTTGGATCTAGAATTCAAGAAGAGACTTGTACTAATGGCCCTAAATTCCCTTTTATATGAATAAGGGCGCAAAACAAGCTTCAAGCCGAAAAGTACACATATCACATTTTAATTTGACCATAACATAGATTCCCTTTACACTTATATTTGCACTTTAAAATGGAGGGAACATATATGAGACAAAGATTATTTCCATTTGTTGAAGAGAATAAGATTGCCTTCCAAAAGGCACTTTGTTGAAAAGAATAGTCTTCTAACTGTTGTAGCATATTTATTCCTTTGAGCAAAGTGACAAAAATATATAGAAGAGGACAAAAGTGGACCAAAATTGAAGTCAGCATCCAAGTCATCGGTGATCAACATTTACCTATGGTGTTGTCAATTAGGAGACACATATCTTCTGTGCATTACAATCTCTAAGGCCAGACCTGCACTATACTTGACCATATATATGTGTCCTTCATCCTTGTGTTCACAAATCCAATACATCAATAAATATCCTTTTCCATTGCTCATATTCCTCAGTAGATGGCCAATTGAATCCAATGATTTCATCCATCTTCTTCCTATATGGAGCATACTTTTCCATCACAAAATTGGCTTCTTTATCAAAGTATTTGAGGAAGTTGATGATCAGTGACAGACTCTCAAGAGTATTCTTCAACATATCAATGTCAACATTCTCACAAATGAGAGATGTTTGAGAAATAATAGTGGTCTCTACCTAGTCCTTCCATGTTTGTAGAGGTTTCACCTCATCATACATATGTTGGATATCAGGTAACAAGGTCAAATCTACCTCATCAAATTTAGCCTTCAATTCTCTTATCTTCTGCTCTAATGGAGCAACAAACCCTTGAAACTTATGTCTTTAATCTCACTAACAAATTTATAAGTTGGGACCACCTTTGGATAACTATCTTCCTACTTATTAGCCCCAATTTCCATGAGTTTCAAGTTATCAGCCCTAGGAATCCATTTATCTAAGATTGGGGTAGCCAATTCCTTATCCCTCTGAGATAACCTTATTGCTTGTAGGAGTAAAGAATAATTTGAATGAATACTATTTAATTTACCTTGAATATTTTTATTCAGATGCTTCAAAATAGTATGAACGATCTTTGAATTGTTGGAATGCATGGTGTTTTGAACCCATTCAAGTAATTTCTTGTATTCTTCAATTTGCAGCAATAGTTGTTCCTTGGTGGGCTCGGTTGATGGAGTTGCACTTGATGTGCTTGGCTCCTCAACTGCAAGTGGCTCTTGGCCTAGGTTATATGGCACTATTTCCAGAGATTATTTTGTGGAGGAGGAGATTGAGGATTTTCCATTAGAGAGGTGGGTGCAACATGACTTGAGCTAGTTGGGCCCTGATTCCTTAATGTTTCCACTTGTTGCTTCCATAGTGCTAGCTCTGTTTCTAGTTCAACAACCCTTTACTGAATTTTATTATATTCATCAACAAGTTCATTGTACTTACCCCTATACATATCTTTTTCCGTAGTGCGGCTCTCCATTGTTGCTTTAGTGAACTTAGCAACATTTATTGTCATGTCAGCTGCTTCTAATGCTGGAGTATCCACAACTCTCCTGATGACTAATTGCCCACTGAAATCACTTGGTTCTGCAAGTACAAGCTTCCTAGATCCCAAAGACAATGACCAAACAGCTAGGGAATCCCACTCTTCACTAAATGTTGATCCTTGAAGTGCCAATTTGGCATCTTCCTTAGTTTGAAATAAGGATCTTTCAAACCTCCTTATGGTGTCTAGTACCACTACATCAATAATATCCCATTTGAGCAACAATAGCACAACACTTTTCTATACAAGGGCTCTACCCTCTTTAGTTTTCATATTTTGAAACTCCTTTCTCATAGCCTTCCTTACATCTGCCTGAATAACACTCTCAGGTAATTCCGGATGTAAGCTCCTCTCTCTAGCAACATTTTATGCATGTTCAAAGTCCTTTTCCCTCCACACAAAATCCATAAATGCCTTTGTTTTAATAAAAGAATCATCCTCCATGAATGTTTTGCATGCTTCCTGTCTCAGATCATCTACATTATTTAAACCACTAAGATTAGCCTTTCCAAGTCTAAGACCACTTCCCTTTGAACTTGAGGTGACATCCCTTGTGGGAGAAGGAATTCCTTACTACATTTCTTTACAAGTAATAAGAATATAATCCTCCTCTGTGTCAGGGTAATCAATTTCCCCTCTTACATCAGTCTTTTGCTTTTTAAGTGGTGTATGCTCCGATGGAACATAATTCTTGGGGGTGAATCTACATCAATCACAATAGGTGGGGTCCCTCTTGGAGGTGATGATATTGACCTCATAGGAGAACTTTCCCTTGACCCCTCTAATGTAGTAGGGGTTGGCAATGCTTGTTGCTTCCTTACTGTCTTCTTCTTCCTAAAGTAGATTCTTATTTTTTGTGGTGGTTGGTAGGAAGGTCTTTCCTCCAACACTATGGTAGGGTCTTCTTCAACTACTGTTGATTTCCCTTTGTCTATTACTACACGCTCCTCCCTCAAGACACCCACTATGCTCTCAAAATTGTCTATAACATACATAATTCTATTGAATTCACCCTTGATATTAGGCATTGGGTCATAATTGGGGTCAGACCTTTTAACTTTCTCCTCCATCTTATTGAAAGCAAGATACTTTTCTTTCCTCTCCTCTTTTTCTTGGAAGTCAAAAACATTCCTAATTACATCCTAAAGATAATAAAAATTATGCACAAAAATGCCACTCCTATTCTTTGCCTTTAATGTAGCAATATAGCCCTCAGGGTCATGGTTCCTCAGCTGCATTGTGTTCAAGTTGTAAGGTGCAAGAAGCTGCAACAAGTTTTCCCTCCCTCCCTTTTCCATTACAAAATCTGCAAACGTCATCCATTCAGGAAAGAATGATCCTTCCTTAGTGTCTCGGGTAGGTGTACCATTTGAGCTCCTCCCAATTGTCTCATGATTTCCAAAAATCCAATCCTCAATGACACATCCCTTGGTAGTACAAATCGATTCACATTTGTGCCATAGACTTTGAAGATTGTTGTGCTAATATATGGGATTGTATCCCCCCAATTGTGGCTCAAGTTCAGATCAATTCTCCTTTCCATTGGCCTCAAGAAATTATGGATCTCCTTGGGGATCCTTGGTGGGTCATGAACCATGAACCTCAGTTTTGATACAAAGGTATTATGGAACACCACATAATCAAAGTTCTAATCGTCTTTATCAAGAATTTGGGTCCAACATTGGACAAGTAGATCAATACCATCTTCCTTTTTGTTCAATGTCATATCCTTTCCAAAATTCTTCTCTCCTTTATATAAGAATATATGCATCAAGAGAGAATACCACAAGAACTTTACCCAGTCCTTTCCATTTTTCAAATTAACCAAGCCCTTGTGGATGTGTTCTACCAAATTTGTGGCATAGTCATAGACTAAATTGAAGGTTGGATGTTGCAAATGGGCTTCCATATAACTATATTCTCTTGGCAAGGTGTCAGGTGGAGTGAAACCAATAATCTGGCATAGTGAATACACAATTTTCTTGAAATAGTTAGCAAAATACTTCATGGGGAAGGCTTCTAATTCATCTTTACCAATCTTTATTTGCTTCATATTCTTCCCAACCCCAGTACTAGCGGTGTGCATAGGTAACATTGTCATTCTGAGCAGCACCCTGGTATTCTCATATTCCTTTCTGAAGACATTCATATCAATAGGAATCATATCCTTGTTCCACTCATGTAGTTGAAAGATATCTGCAATTTCTTCTCTTGTTATCTTTAACATCTCTTTACTATCAAATGTTATGACCACTCTGGAAATTGGGTCATAACTTGCAACAATGTCCTTCAATAAATCTATATCCATGTATACATTGGGGACTACCAGCTTTCCCATGTCTAATCTCCAAGGATTGCAAACAAGAACCCCAAGATTTTTGTTTCTGAACCAATGTTGGAACAATTGCCATCCAGGGAAGGGTAACTCGACATCCTTAATAAAACATTGCTTGTCCATTAACTTTACTTTAATTCTAGTACCATAAAACAGAGCTCTTCCCTCGACCTTTTTGTTAGTGGAGGGTTTCAATTGGTCAACAATGTCATGGGAGAGAAGTCTAGATGCAATTGCAAAACTGGAAACTTGTTCTTTAGGCACCATTGGTAGCGAGATAAGTTCAGACTAATTTAGGGTTTCAATACTGAAAGGTTTAAAACCTAACTTTTCAATTCAGAACCTAGTGCACGTCTCAAAGTAATCTAGGGTTTCGACATAGAGGTTCAAAATGTAGCTTTTCTATTCAAAACCAAGGGCACGACTCGAAGCTATAATTTCAATGGGTTTGACAAAAATTCTCAACTTATATACGCAATTTCAAACCACTATAAAGCAACTAAAAAGAACATAGACTAATTCAACTGAAAGACATAGTGAATATTTACCCTAATTCAAGATAGTTTGGATAAAGCACAGAGAATGGAATTTTTTTACAGTTTTACTTACAGATTTTTCACTTGTAGGAAACCCTAATTTTATTTTTGATAGCATTGAACTCTGGAATGCTCTTCTCAATCTCTTGGATGCTTCAAACTTGTTTACAATCTTCAATTATGTGAAAAATTGATCTTTTATGTGCATTTACGTCGAGATTGGGCAGCTATGGATGTCTTTTCTGCCATTACTACTCACTCGTGTGAAGAAGAATGACTCTCATGTTCACATCTTCAATTTTGAATATCAATCGTCGATCTCCTTGTGAGATGGCACTTTGGACGACTCAGATTGAGTCAACAAGGTTTGAATTTTTGTCGCCATCATTCACCTATCCTTTGGCCAATGAAATTATGTCGGATGGAGCCTGGAATGCTGACTCATTCATTCTATGGGCTCCACCTTCTTTTCCAAGCAGCGAAAGAAATCCATGTGTCGTTCGCCCACTAACCCTGCTGCTTTTCATAAAACATTATTTTATTTCCGCAGGGTGAGCGGGGAACAGTTGAGATTAAAACTCAATGTTGCATGTGGATTGTCAATTTAAAACCTTAAGGCGTCGGGTATGTGTGTGGAGACCGAGCCCCACACCTGCAACAGAACATGTGTCTTCAGCCCGCTGACCCCGCAACATTTCAGAAAGTATTATTTTATTCCTGCAGGGTTGGCAGGGAACGGCTAGGATTGAATCCTTCGATCTAATAGCTAGGATCAAATCCTTAGATCCAACTGTCAACAAATCTTAACCATTGATTTGAACACCTTTAGTCATCGATGCCTTCAAGCAGTGGTAGGACTCACCAAAAGGGTGTCTAGGTGTCGCTTGCCCGCTATCCCACCGACTCCTTAATTTGATTAATTTAATCCTACGGGATGGAAGGGAACCAATAGAAAGTAGTCAATGGGACCCGCCAAGCATAACAAAGGATTTTAATAAGCATGTGTATTTAATACATGACTTAAAATGGGCCACCTACCTAAGTTTATAACATGAAGGATATTGAGCGAATATTAAAACCCAAACTTAGGGAAAGAACAAGAATTAAAGAATTTTATGACCCACATAAGACAAGGATTCTACGGGTAGAAACTGGGAACACTAGACTCAAGTGGTCGGTGAGTAAACAGACGCAAAGGCATAAGATATGACTTAAGAGACTGGGAATGGGTAAAACCCGGTCAACTTTGAATTAGATTATTACAATGTAGGTAAAAGGATAAGACACTATAATATCTTTAATTTTGAATATAATATCGACCTATCTTGCTCTGCAGTATTGTATTCACTATCATCTGACTCAAAATAATCAACGATTATTTATAAGTTATGGATGTTGAACTACTAGCTTCTGTTCAAGGAATGGATTAATATTCCTTTCATTTATTTATCAAAGATTGTGTGAATGTCAATGCAATAGGAATTTATAAGCAGTGTGATAAGTGTTGTTCTTTAAAAATGATGCAGAATCACATATCAAATTCAATACCATGGAATACATTATAGAATATAAAATATCACAATTTCGTGGAATACAATATAAAATATCATCAACTAAAGTTTGTAATATGATTCATGAAGTGCAATATAAAATAAAATATCATAAAGTTCAATGATTCACAATTTCATAGAATACAATATAAAATATCATCAAGTACAGTTTGGAACAATGGAAACTAATTCATGAAGTGCAGTATAAATACCTAAAAGCTGCTAATTCACTTCCATTTCCCAAATGGAGTTAGGGTCCTCAAACTGACGTTCAACTTGAGATAAAGTAAAAGAGTTGTCTTGATTCTGAGTCTGCTCTTCATTTTCTTCAGAATGCATCTCAAATTCAACATTCATTGTGTCACTATCATTTGTCCCACTACCACTGCCAGTTCCACCATTACTAGCATTTGGAATTGGAGTGTTGCTGATCCGAGGGACATTTTTCAGTGAAATTTGAAGTGTCTCCAATACTCTAGAATTTAGCACCATCAAAAAGAGTTCAGTGTCCTAATTCCAACGCAACTTGAACGGAGTGAAAAGGAGTCTGTTTGCTCAAGTTACGACCAATCAAACTTTTAGTCAAACTGCCATTAGGGGTCGTCCAGAAGGTGAAAAAATTGATCATCTCAAAAATTGATAGAAGTAGCGTCAAATCAAAGGGCTCATCGAGACGATTCTGGCAATGCTCATTTCATCAAAATCCGACATCGTATGCTCGAGTTACAAGCAGTCAAAGTTTGGTTGACTTGAGGGTACAACTAATGACGTCATCATGCTAACGTGCCAGTCCGTACTGTATGGATAATGATATGGAAAAATCCCAGCGTGACATGTGGCAGTTGAGTCATCTTGTACGGACCAATCACAGAGTGACACGTGTCCATCCGTACAACACAGGCATCACAAGTGGTAGTCCAGTCAGCATATGATTTGCTTTGTCATCGTACACGTCAGTTTCCTCATCAACATCCTCAGTGAATGGGAGCCCGACATGTGTCATGCCAACTGTCGGAGGTTAGCGAGGTTGTTTTTTTGTTTTAACAAAATGTTGGTGGGGCTCGACCCCGTGATCTCCGCCCGAACAACCAAATCCTCCACTGCTGCACCGGCCACTGCTCGGTCAATATATGGTTATAGCGGGTTTGTTTTGTTGATAGAAATTTTAGTGTTTGTTTTAAAATGTGGCCGATCGGGTTTGAACCCCCGACCACATGGCTAACCAAAAATATAAGCCACCGTTAGACCACCAACTTACTCTGAAATATATAAGGAGTTTGTTTAATTTTGTTAAAGGATGGTAAGCCCGAATGTTGCCAAATCAAGGTTATGGTTAATCCTAACCTCCTCCCTTTCTATGTAAATGACAAAGGGGGTTAGGAATGACTCCTAAACATAGCATAAGGGGAGTTATGCATTTAATCAAGTGGTTAGGCCTATTTGGGATTATTTTATGTATAAAAGGAGGTAGTGGGCCTTTGTTTTGGCAAGTCTAGGTGGTGAGAATGGGAGAATGCTTGGGAGATATTGAAGACATTTCCGCACATCAGAGGAACGTCATGTTGTTGTGCTTAAGGGAGATAGTCTTGAAGCAATTGTAACTATTTTTGGAGTATAATTGGATTGGTCACTCCATTGGAGAGGGGCCCGGAGACGTAGTCCTTAGGGATGAACTATGTTATCAATTGCATTTGTTCTCCTCTTTATCTTCTCTCTTTATTTTTAGTTCATTATCTTGGCAAGCATGTTATGTTAATTTATTTATTTAAGCATTGTATTAAGTTAACATTTACGTTAAGCATTCAGTAAGCAATTTGTCCTAGATCCTAAATAGATCAAGTTGGTATCAGAGCTTTGTGTGTGGCTAGTATTGCAGAAATTGAATGCTAACGAGATCCAGGTTTCAACGAGGCGAAGGAGAGCTTGAAGAATATAATCCTGAGATCGAAAGATGAAGAGCTAATCAACCGTCACAGATGGAAGGAAAAGAAGGTGAACAAAGTTCAGAGCTCAGTGAGAAGGATTTCTAGAAGCTATTTCTAGATATGAAGGTGATGGTGGACAAACTTTATGCAGAAAAGAAGAAGCGCAAAAAGGGAGGTTCTTCGAAGCACAAGAAGTAGGAAGATTAGAAAGACACAAAGGAGAAAACTCCAGAAACTCCTCCTCCATCTTCTCCCTCTTCTTCTCCTCCCCCTTCTCCTCCTTCTCCGTCTCCTTCTTCTAATGTAAATCCATTTAAGAGCAAGTCTAAGCCTGTTATTAAGTTGGATGTAAAATTTGAATTACCTAAGTACTATGGGGAGTTAAATGCTAAGAAGTTAGATGATTGGGTCCAGCAAGTACAAGTGTACTGTAGGATTCAAGGCCTAGTAGAAGATGTTTCTAGGATCCAATTAGCCACTCTCCGGTTGGGAGGTACAGCTCTCACCTGGTGGGAGAGTAAGACTCGGGAAGAAATTGCTCGCCATGGTCATGTTAATATGTCTTGGATGGAGTTTGTTGCTGCCCTTAGGAAACAATTCTATCCTTTAGGTTACATGTAACAGTTAACCATGAATTGGCAAACCTTTAGACAAGGTAAGGGGCAGTCTATCCAGGATTATACTCATGAGTTTAGAAAATGGGATATTTCTTTAAATGTTCTCTTATATACGAAAGACACATTACTTAAGTACATAGGTGGTTTGCATTCTTACCTTAGGCACACTATTTTGATGTTGAGTCCCAACAATCTAGACGAGGTGTCTGTTCAAGCTACTCATTTAGAGTCAAGGGGTAAGAACACTTTTAGTGATAACTTTTCCAAGAAGCCATCTAAGTTTGAGGGTAAGTCTAAAGGGAAAGACAAAGACAAAGATAAAGGCAAAGGGAAGAAGACAGCTACAGCTAAGAAAGAGGGTGAGAAACCCACATGCTCCCATTGCAAGAAAGAGGGGCATGATGATTCAAGATGTTGGAAGCTTCATCCTGAGTTGAGGCCAAAAAGATATGGAGGTAATAAAGGCAAGCAAAAGACTACTACAGTGATTCAACAGGATCTTGGTTTTTACTTCGGAGATGAGACAAAGATTGTTGCTGCTGGAATCCAAGGTAAAGGGAAAGGTATATCTCTATCTTCTGATGCAAGTTTTTCTAATGCCAATGCAAGTACAAGTAAAGAATCTTCTCCTAAGGTTGATAAGCAAAGAAATGAATTATTTCACATTCGTGTTGTAACAAAACACACTAAGGTTGATACATTGTTTGATACGGGTTCCCAAGTCAACTTAATATCTGAGGAAGTGGTAAAGAAATTAAATTTGGCTACAACACCTCATCCAAAGCCATATCCAATTGGATGGGTTTGTAATGATGCACAATTGCAAGTAACTAAACAGTGTAAATTGAGATTTTCTATCACTACAAACTTTGTTGATGAGGTAGAAGTAGATGTAGTTCCTTTGGATATTTGTGGGCTTGTGTTCGGAAGTCCTTATCTTTATGATAGAAAATCAATCTTTTATAGGGGGGAGAATAAGTATCATCTTTTTAAAGATGGGGTAGAATACATTGTATGGGCACATAAGGTGAAGACTAATCTTACACTAGTTAATGCTGGTCAAATGAAGAGGTTGGTCAACTTAAGTAAGAACTTTGTATTAATGCTTGTAAAAGCCAAAGAAGATGATAAATCTGAGGCATTCAAGGGGTGTGACCCAAAACATAAAGCTGAAATGGTCAAGATTATTTTCGCTTATGATGCCTTGTTTCAGGAACCGAAGGGGTTACCACCCAAGAGAGAGATACATCATGAAATCCAGTTACAGTAGGATGTGCCACTTCCTAATATCGGCAAGTACCGTTTATCTATTATGTAGAATGAGGAAATTAAAAAGTAGGTTCAAGAGTTGGTGGAAAAAGGAGTTATTCGTCCTAGTACATCTCCTTGTGGTTCTCCAATTGTGTTGGTTCCAAAGAAAGATGGAACTTGGAGGATGTGCATCAACTACCGTGCCTTGAACAAGATAACGGTAAAGAACAAGTATCCTCTTCCTAGAATTGATGATTTGCTTGATCAGTTAAAACATGCAGTTTATTTCACTAAGTTAGATTTGCGAAGTGGTTATCATCAGATAAGAATTGCAAAAGATGACATTTAGAAGATTGCATTTAAGACAAAATAGGGACTGTTTAAGTGGTTGGTTATGCCTTTTGGGTTTTGTAATGCACCAGCTACCTTTATGAGAGTCATGAATGATGTCTTTCATCCTTTTATTGATGATTTTGTCATAGTCTATCTAGATGATATTCTTGTATTCAGTCAAACTTGGGAAGATCATGTAAGTCATGTAAAGAAAGTCTTTGATGTATTGAGAAAAGAAAAACTATATGTAAAGATGTCTAAATGTGAATTTGCTAAGACATCCTTAGTGTACTTAGGCTATGTCGTAGGGGGTGGTCAATTGAAAGTAGACCCTGCAAAGGTCGAAGCTATTGTAAACTGGCCTAAGCCAAGTACAGTCACAGAGGTTAGAAGTTTCCTAGGTGCAGTTCAGTACTGGAGAAAATTTATTGCAAATTTCTCTTATATAGCATCACCATTGCATGCATTAACCAGTACGAGAGAAACTTTTCAGTGGGGAGGTCCACAACATAAGGCTTTTGACACTTTGAAAGGAAAGTTGAGCACCGCACTAGTTCGGCCTTACCAAATCTACATCAACCATTTGAGATCGAGACAGATGCGAGTGGATTTTCCATGGGAGCAGTACTCATGCAAGGAGGTAAACCAGACCACTCTGTAAGCTATCCCACTTATGATAAAGAACTTTATGCTTTAGTTCAGAGTGTTAAAAAATGGAAACATTACATAATGGGGAAAGAAACTGTAATCCACACTGATCACTAGCCACTTCAGTATTTGCACTCTCAAACTAAACTGCAACAAAGTAGGCACTTTCGGTGGATGGGTTTTTTGCAATAGTTTCATTTGGTTATTAAGTATAAGAAAGGTACCCATAACAAAGTAGCATACATGCTCTCTAGACCTCCTATGATGAATGCTTTGATAATCCTTCAGAATAGTTCTATGGTTCATGAAAGTTTTCAAGAACAATATGCTAATGATGAGAACTTTAAGGATATCTATGTTGCTTTAATGAAAGGTAAACATGTAGAAGAGAAAGATTATTATGTGCAGGATAAATTGTTATATCACTTGGGAAAATTATGTGTTCCAAGGGATGAACAAGCACAGGTTATTAGAGAAGCACATACCTCATTGATTGCAAGACACTTTGGGGTAAACAAAACATTGACTCAGTTGTAGAAATATTGTTATTGGCCTCGTATGCAAGAAATTGTAACTAAATATATTAGAGGTTGTGTTATGTATACAACTAGTAAGCCTAGTAACAGGAAGTTGGGTTTGTACACACCTCTACCTGTACCTTCTCGTCCATGGGAAAGTGTGTCAATGGACTTTGTTGGAAGGTTACCTATGTCTAGGAAGGGACATGATTATTTGTATGTAGTAGTTGATCAGTTCAGCAAAATGTGTATTTTGATGCCTTGTAAGAAACAGGTCACTGCTGAACTGACAGCTCAGATGTACTTTCAATTTGTATGGGTTCATTTTGGGTTACCTACTTCTATTGTATCAGATCGAGATTCTCGATTCTTGGGGGAATTTTGGTTAGCTTTGTGGGGACTCATGGACACCAGACTGAAGAAGAGTATAGCCTTCCATCCACAGATCGATGGATAGACAGAGGTTGTAAACAAGATAGTTGTGCATCTACTCAGAGGTTACTGCAGTAAGCATCCTAAGTTGTGGGATGAGAGTCTTCATTATGTGCAACATTCCTACAACCATGCAACACACTCTTCTACTAAGAGGTCTCCTTTTGAAACATGCTTTGGTTATGTGCCCAAGACACCGATGGATTTTGCTTTTGGGAAAGATGATGTTGAAGATGGATGCCATAATGCAGAGAAGGCTTTGAAGTTCATCCAGAAAGTCCAAGCAATTCATCAGGTAGTGGAAGCACAGTTGGAACAGAGCCAAGCAAAATACAAGGTTCGTCATGACAAGCATCGCACTGATCATCATTTTCAGGTTGGAGACCGAGTTTGTTTACACATCAGCAAGGAAAGGATGCAAGGTGAAGGTAAAAAGCTTAAGCCAATTAGGTATGGTCCTTTTGAGATCCTTGAGAAGATTGGTACCAATGCCTTCTGCCTCAATCTTCCTCCATACATGCATATTTACTCGATTGTCAATGTTGAGAATTTGAAACTGTATGAGCCTCCAATGATACTGGATGAAGCCACATACATTTAGGTTCCATCAGTTGATGACCTTTCACCAGAGTACATGTCAGAGTTGCCAGAAGATGTCATTCTCGACAGAAATGTCAGAACTTCACGAAGAGGAGATGTTGAGTACCTCAGAGTGGGCCTGAAGGGGATGCATCCAAGCAAAGAAAGATGGATGGAGATTGGTAAAGTGAGGGAACTTTATCGCCACTTACTTCCCAAATAATCAAGCTTTCAGAGGTCCAAAAGCTCTCTAGTGGGGAGGCTTGATCTGGGGGACATTTTTCAGTGAAATTTGAAGTGTCTCCAATACTCTAGAATTTAGCACCATCAAAAAGAGTTCGGCGTCCTGATTCCAACGCAACTTGAACGGAGCGAAAAGGAGTCCGTTTGCTCAAGTTACGACCAGTCAAACTGCCATCAAGGGTCGTCCAGAAGGAAAAAAATGATCATCTCATAAATCAACGGAAGTAGCGTCAAATCGAAGGGCTCATCGAGATGATTCTGGCAACGCTCGTTTCGTCAAAATCCAACATTGTATGCTCGAGTTACAAGCAGTCAAAGTTCAGTTGACTTGAGGGTACAACTAATGATGTCATCATGCTGACGTGCCAGTCCGTACTGTATGGATAATGACATGGAAAAATACCAGCGTGACATGTGGCAGTTGAGTCATCTTGTACGGACCAATCATAGAGTGGCACGTGCCCATCCGTACAACACAAGCATCACAAGTGGCAATCCAGTCAGCATATGATTTGCTTTGTCATCATACACGTCAGTTTCCTCGTTAGCATCCTCGACGAATGGGAGCCCGACACATGTCATGCCAACTGTCAGAGGTCGGCGAGGTCGTTTTTTTTTTTTAACAAAATGTTGGTGGGGCTCAACCCCATGATCTCCGCCTGAACAACCAAATCCTCCATCGTTGCACCGGCCACCTCTCGCTCAATATACGGTTATAGCGGGTTTGTTTTGTTGACAGAAATTTCGGTGTTTGTTTTAAAACATGGCCGGTTGGGTTTGAACCCCCGACCACATGGCTAACCAAAAATATAAGCCACAGTTAGACCACCAACTTACTCCGAAATATATAAGGAGTTTGTTTAATTTTGTTAAAGGATGGTAAGCCCGAATGTTGCCAAATCAAGGTTATGGTTAATCCTAACCTCCTCCCTTTCTATGTAAATGACAAAGGGGGTTAGGAACGACTCCTAAACGTAGCATAAGGGGAGTTATGCATTTAATCAAGTGGTTAGGCCTATTTGGGATTATTTTATGTATAAAAGGAGGTAGTGAGCCTTTGTTTTGGCAAGTCCAGGTGGTGAGAACGAGAGAATGCTTGGGAGATATCGAAGACATTTCTGCACATCAGAGGAACGTCATGCTGTTGTGCTTAAGGGAGATAGTCTTGAAGCAATTGTAACTATTTTTGGAGTATAATTGGATTGGTCACTCCATTGGAGAGGGGCCCGGAGATGTAGTCCTTAGGGACGAACTCCGTTATCAATTGCATTTGTTCTCCTCTTTATCTTCTCTCTTTCTTTTCAGTTCATTATCTTGGCAATCATGTTATGTTAATTTGTTCATTTAAGCATTGTATTAAGTTAACATTTACATTAAGCATTTTGTAAGCAATTTGTCCTAGATCCTAAATAGATCAGTTGCACAACCCGGTCCCTCTTCTTTCACATGTGGACCTCTAGATTGTGAGTGCCCTTTCAAAAGGAAATTTTTTGACATTGTATGTAGTTCCTTTCATCCTCAAGCAATTTTCCAAATTCTTGTCTAGTTTTTTTCTTAACTTTGATTTCAAAAATGCCAATGAATTGAAAACTCTCTCATCCTCAACTGACCCCAATATCATTGTTTTACATAAATCAGCAAGTTTGAAATATTTTGATATCGTATCATGCAATATTTCACTCTGACCTAAGTTTGTCCAAACCTCTGTTATTGATCCTAGTTCAAAGGCCTTCTCCATGCCCATGGAATTATATTGGTCCCTCATAGCTACTGCAAAATTCTTACATTGTTGTCTAAGCTTATCTTTATTTAAAATTCCTTCTATTGTCTGGTCATTGTATTTTACACTTTTTGAAAATTGTTCAATCAAGATATTTACTTGATCATGAAAATATTTTGGGCTATCTCGGTTTACCCATAATTGAGGATACACAATACCCATGGCTTCAAGTATTTCATGTTGATGGAATCTTTCATGAATCTTCGAGGAAAGAGATTTTGCAATTTCCTTCAAATTATCACTAACAGATTTAATAATGTCATTAAAATCTTCCTCTTTAACAAGTACTTCTTTGCTAGAGCACTTGCATGTCGTACAATGGTACATTGGTATCTCATATCTGCATGCACAGATACATAACTGCCCGCTTGCATTAAACTATAAATAATTATCAAGAATATTCAAATCAGTGATTTTCTGCCACATGAAATAATTTGGACTCTCTTGTGTTAGATCTAGATATAGATGATCAAGGGCCAAGCATGTATGTTTACATAGTTTGCATATTCATTAATATGCATTGTCTTCGGCTTTCTTCACAAGATTGTTCATTTCATTCAACATGGGGAGAAGACTAGCTAAAGTCAAAAGTGTCTCTATATCTCTTAACCTATAGAAGAGGTCAGAAGCTTTTCCTATTGTGCTACGATGCTTGTACATTACTCCAACCAAGAATTGATATTCTGAAAGAACTCGTTGCGTTGGTCCATGCAGGGAGATCCATCTAGTATTGACATCCTTGAGAAGCTTGTTTCCTGCTATTATTCCCTCAGCAAAATTTTGAAATTCCACGAAACGTTTGGGACTTCAGTAGAAGTATGCGTTGAGCTCGTGGACTAGATTTTCAACTTTTGATACTGTAGGAAACTTGCTTACAATTTTGAATGCTAAATTCATTATGTGGTCCATGCAGTGAATGTCAAGCATGTATGGTGCACGAGTAGTTTGTAACTTTGTGCAAACACTGCTCCTTTGACCTTGCATCACTGCAGCTCGATCAACTCCTACACGCACCAACTTTTTGGCAATTGTCAACTCATCCATACCTACAATTTCATTCAAATATTTCTTGACTAGTTCAAATAGATTTTGCGATGTTGAATTGTCCTTCATTTTAGGAACACAGAGAAGATGAGCTTGTTGAACATGTTGTTTTACAGTATACATATGTATACAGACCCAAGAAGTATTGTCTACCACAATAACTTCATCTAAAGATAATGCAATGAAGTTTGACTTTTTTACTTTCTCCTTTAAATCTTGCTTTTTAACTGCAGCAAGATAGTTTTCCCTTTCCCATCCGATGTTTACTGACCAATGTTAGAAAGGAAAGTGAGGAACACCCAAAAAAGATAATAAACAAGAATATTTTGGGTAGTCTATCATAGGATGCTCTCTGGACAAAATATGAAAAACAACACTCATCTGAACAGTTTTTGAAAGATTTGCTCCTTCCATTGCTTTTCCAAATTGAGCCTCAAGTGTAACTTGACATGCAACAAGCTTTGACATTCTTTGCTTATGCTCTTCATATTCCTTAGCATACTTAAAATGAAGATATTCTTCCTTTGATTTGCATCGTACA
Organism: Sequoia sempervirens; assembly: GCA_007258455.2. Taxonomy (NCBI): domain Eukaryota; kingdom Viridiplantae; phylum Streptophyta; class Pinopsida; order Cupressales; family Cupressaceae; genus Sequoia; species Sequoia sempervirens. The sequence goes on from VDFB02208143.1 coordinate 86,064, forward strand.
ACTGATTGTTCCTTTCGGTCTATGATTTATTTTTCATAAACTTTACCAATATGCTTTTCTATAGTGTCAAGCTTTAGCTGCAACTTCTCTCTTCTACATTTCCAACCACAAATCGTACACATGTTGTTGCACTTTCAACATCATTTTCTTTCCCCACTGGTACAATGAATGGGTACTTTGACAACCAAGCAAGTTGAAAATTCCTTGTCATTTCCCACTCGTGCCCCAATTTTTATTTGCCTTTTCTTTTCTTGCTACCAACATCATCCTGATCCAAGTCAATTATTTCATTCTGGCTAACCAGGGTATCCCTTGGAACATTTTCTATGGTATTGCCATCCTCATTTGATACATTTTGATTTAACTCAATGACAATCTCACCTTGACCTTCTGGTGGCGGTGAGGTATTGTGAATGCCTTCTTCATTAATATTTGGTGGAAGAGTTGATGATGTAGCTCCATCTTGATCTGATGGATCAGAAGCATTTCCAATTCCAAAGTAAGATTGTATGGTACCTCTACATTTTTGGCGTTTTGATGGCCTCTGAGTCCCTTCACCACCCTGAAGAGTCTCACCCTTGTTGCTTGACATATTGATCTCTCACTTCGAATAAAAGCTAGAAAAAAATTTCTTGTTTAAGAAGGACAAAGAATATAGATCCCATTCGCTACTCAATATCATCTTTAAGGTTGAAGCAAAAATGAAAAAGAGATAAAGAAATATTATAACTAATAACACTATGAAGAAATGATCACTCACCTTTAAGTCTATGTTTTCGAATTTCGCTGACTTCTGAATCAAGAACCTCATAACTGAACAAAATGTGTAATAATAAATGATAGTTTTGATTATATTTATATCAATCCATATTTGGAAAATTCCACAAGATTTTTAAATGGTATATTAAAAATTTGGTGAATCTTGTGTGCTTATACAACGATACGTTGTAATTTTCAAGGCGAAATGTGTCCTCAAATGTAATTATTTTTTAATGTTATTGGCAAAATAGGTCCTCATAAGCAACCATTTATAAATTTTGATTGGCAAAATGGGTCTTCACAGGAAACTATTTGTAAAATTTAATTGGCGAAATGGGTCCTGATAAAATGTTGTTTTAATAGTATTGGCGAATATGTAGGTGTTTTATTACATGCTTCCAGGATTCCAGGCGAAATATTAATCGGTCCATTTGAAATGCGTAGTTTGTTAAGGAAAATTTGTTGCTTAAATATGCCTCATAAAAAAATCATTGGCGAATGGACATGCATTGGACCGATAATTCATAAAATCCAGGTGATTTGGACACCTTGTTGGGTGCGATTAATTTGCCAATTTCGACTTGGCTGATTTCTACAATTTACCAATTGGCAAAGATTTGCCACTAAATTTTTCCTTGATGGGGCAAGATGGTCACCAAGCTAAAGGAAAATTTCCTACATGTAGACTATGACATGATTCTATTCAAGAAGCTCCCAAACCTACAACAAAAAGAGTTGAGCATGTAGCACTACACCAAGGATATTTATTGATTGGCCATCCATGTGAAGCATGATGAAGAAGGCATGTAGAAATTCACATGATATTTGAATGGATTACATGTATCCATTAAGCATAAGTTCAACATGTTAACCCCTAGGTCAACAAAAGAATCCTACCATTACAAGTTGAAGGAAAAAAAGTGGTTGTCATGAAGATTGTAGAGCACAATGCAAGGAAAGGGCAAGTTCACACAAATATGATGATATGTAATGGTATGCATCTATGCAAGAAGAGGTTCCCTAAGGGGAACACATAACAAGTTGGAGTGGAAGACGATTGATCCATGTAAGATATTGTGCAAATTTGACAAATGCATATGATAGATTTATCAAAGGGGATCAACATATCACCCATCTTCAATGTCATAGACCTATACCCCTATGAAAGACAAAAATAATAGCACAAATAAAGGTGTATAAAAATGAACAATGGATGAGGCATGAACTATTAGAAAGGGCACAAGAAGACAAAACAAGTCTTGGATACAAGAATTAAGATGTGAGAAAGGAGTACCTATTCAAGTGGAGGGGCCAAGGAAATGAGGATGTGATGTGGTTCAATGAATCAGAATTTGTCATGTACAACATGGTAATAGAAAAACCAATAGGTCATGCATGAGAAAAGGCTTGTGGTCAATTGTTTTCTACCTAGGGTGTTTGATGCAAGGGAATCCAAGTGCAAAGACCGATTCTTACAATTTTTGGTAGTTTTACACCTGGTAGATAGTGAGCAATGTAGTAGTGCACAAAAAGGAAAAAGTGTATGGCATGTGCTAGGTTGTAAAGAAGATCATGCATTCCTTGGGTCACACAATCTTAGGCTATGGAGTGATTGGCATGATGTCCATGTGGCAACATGGGGAGGGTTATAGTTTTCTATTGAGTTGCATATCAAAATGGTCAATATGGATGACAGTGAATTGTCCAATCATTCTTAACTACTAGATTTTCTTGGATCAATGATATAGTTTTCTCTTTAATGCATTAGGCTGAATTGGTAGATTTCAATATTAGCAAGAGCTACACTAAGGATAGTTGATGGGATTTTTCCACCAAAATCTCTTGTGAAACTATATAAATGGTTAAGCAATGTACATAGATAGGGACTTTAGTCACCAAAAAGGGGTTAAGAGTGAATTTTTTGGTTAAGTATTAAATTTGTAGTCTTTCATAAATAATAATAAAATCAATTGATTGATTTCACCATCAATCACGTGTTCTTCATTTTGGGTAGCTTGTTTTGACTGAACCTTTATGTTGTGTGATAGGATCCTCCTTAATTTGAACAAATTTTATGAAAGCACTTACATGGGGAGCAATATGTCACATTGGCTAAGATGTAAACAACAAAGACAAAAATCAAACATATGATTTAAGTTGTGTCTTGACTAGTTATTATAAATTAGTAAAGGAATAGAGAAAAATAGAAAGTGATAAATAAAGAGGTTTTATGCATAAGTGTAGAAGACTTTTGCAAGACTTATAACATAAAAACACCTAGCTTGTCAATCCAAACATGATCCCATCAACAAAAGCACACAAAAATTGACACAATCTAGCAAAGAGGCCAAGAGTACCTGGTGAGTATTATTTTTAGATATCATGATCATTCTCCTCAGATATCATGATCATTCTCCTCTTGCATTTATAGGTTCTCTTACATGTGTCTTTTTCTACACATTTCCTTGAGGAGTCTAGTAATGTATTTGTTGATTTGGGCTTGTCTATGATCATTATCCTATTGATGAGATTTATGATGATTGTATTTTTTCTAACACTATTGATGTGTCCTTACATGATAGTGTGTATTATTTATCTTCTACTGATATGGTTGATGCCTCACCTTAAATATCATTGGTGCTTTATTATGTGATGATAGTATAGTTTGTGTTTCTTATGCACACATTATTTTTTATCCTCTATTATCTATATTTAATACTTTATCCCAAACATATATGGATTAATTTGGGGCTTATGACACATATAATGATAAGCTTACAACTAATGATATGGATGCTTCTTCATTGTCTCTTGATTATTTATCTAATGAAGACCTTTCATATGCTTATTTGATTGATGGTAGTGATTTTTTTTATTACATGATGTTGCAAATTAGTAGTGTTCATATTATTAGAGATACATGGGTTGATGGCTTTAATGATCATAGAAATGGTTATCAATAAGGTGCATATTTACATTTGAAAAAAATATCACATCTATTATGCTTATATCAATGATGAAATGTTTATAGTGCCTACATTTAAAGAAATTTAATTGATGTGGCTTCCAATAAGATATAATTTGCATCATGATTCTTATTCTTCATTCATTGATTTATTGATCTTATATGTGCTTTCATATAACATTTCATTTTTTGTCATAATGAGTATTTGCAAGATCATACTAATCTATTAGTATCAAGTGAGTATGTACAATACCATTTAAGAAGAGCAATAATATGAAAATAAAGTTATGCAATTTTTGCACTATTAAACATGAGCACATCATTCCACCACAATTCAAGCATCAAAGAAAGTTCACTAGATTAAGAGATCTTCCACATTGATATTAAAACAAATTTTAGCAAATTCATTGATACATCAAGACATATGTCAATTTGTTGGTGTGAATAAGTCTTGTACCTAATTTATTCCTTTACTAGGGACTTAGGGGACTTAATTCACATGTTAAGTTTACTTAGGATATTAGTTGTATCTTCTAGAAGTCTTAGTTGTCTTATTTAGACTTTACACTTTCCTAGGTAGTTATGAATTAGTTGTCTCATGTGATAGGATTAAGACACTTGTCATGATCTTGTCTTATCCTACCTCTCATCCTTGTCTTTATAAGCAAGGCATCTCTAGCATATTTTGTATTGTATTGTATTGCATTGATCATATTGTATCATATTGCAATCCTTGTTTGGTGGAATAGTATCTTCCATTGTTGCTTCTCTCTATCTCTTGTGGAGGTTATTTGGTGTTGCAGATTAAAGACCTTGGGTTGATCACTTCAACACAATTCATATTACTTATTACTTTTGTGATTATCATAATATACATGGACATACTACTATTGGTAGATATATGTGATTCAAACATAAAATTCAAGATTCAAAATATTAACAAGGTTTGCACAAGTTGAAGATATTAATGATTTTGCACATGTTTTTTACCTCCTCAGTGTGATAAAGAGAATTCATCCAAGGCTAGTGATAAATCAAACAGAAATTATGGGAGCACAAACCATCTACATCCAACACATCGTGTGATACACAATACGAAGAGAAAGGCAAATTCTACATACAAGTACACAATACACAACAATGGGTCAATATATAACGGTATGCTTTTAGAAATGCATATTGAGAATCAAAGCGAGATAAATGCCCCCAAAAGATAAATATCAAACTACCTCTCAAGCAAAATAAAATGTGAGTTCTCCAGAAGTACCACCACTACATGACACCTTTATATACAAAAAGGAACAAATAGATATTAGTGGATAATACATCACTTGTATATCATGATGTTAAAGAGAAAGGTGTTACATCTCGTAGTTCTCTTCGCCATAAAACTTCTTTGCATTTTTTATTTTACTTAATATATTCTGATTATGATTTTTCTGTGTTTCACTCGTTCTTTCCACCTGGAAGGTAATTGTTCACTTTTTGCAAGTTACATGCACTCGTGATTGCTAAAATTGTGGAGCAAGAAGGGGCATCTTTCATCTTCCATTTCATATGGCACATTTATCACATAAAAGTATCTCAATAATGCACAAGTTTGATTTGCTGATTTCTATCTCAAATTTTTCATGTTCAAGTTTATTACGCTTATGCCAGACACTTCCTGTTGGAAGTGCCAAGGTTCTGAGAGGGGGGGGGTGAATCAGAACCTTATTACCTTATTTCAAAACTTATCACAATTTTTCAATAGACAACTTATAACAGAATATATACAATCTATGCAGAAGAAATGTAAGCATTCATCATAAGCATAAAATAATGAAACTCACAAAAATGGAGAGACACCCAAATTGCGCCGAGTGGAAAACCCTCCAAAACCTCACGATTTTGTCATAGGGAGAAAAACCACTCCATGAACCTGTATCTTTTATTGATTCCAACCCTTTACAATCGGCAGTAACTACTGCTCAGAAATTTATTACAACTCATATACATATACAAATGTGTATATATCACTCATATCTGTATACAAGTTTATGATCAAAACTTTCAAGCCTCTTATCCTCAGATACATATATATATATATATATATATGTTTTTACACACACACACATACATGTATCTAAAGATTACAAGTGTTATATAAGAACGTCGAAACAGATCAGTTACATGTTTCTAACTGAACCAGTTAGAATCTGTTAAACAAACTTCCTCTTAAATGCTTTACCAAAAAATAGTTTCAGATTACGAATTTGATTCAATCAAAATTGATAATCATTAAGCTCCATTTTTGAGATAATCGAAGACAGTTTCCATAACGACATTTTGCTTTGCAACTGACTGGAAACGTTTACTCATTTCCTTTTGTTTTGAACCAACAAAAACTGTATATAATACCCTGAGTTTAAACCCCCAAAAAATTTATTCAAACTTCTAAAAACTGCATAGCCATATTCCGGGTTTGAGACCCTCTTTAGAAGTGAACAAAAATGTAAAATCTTCATACCTGTTATGCCCAAGATACTGCCCGAAAAATGCAAAACCTCATACCTGTGAAACTCAAGACTCTGTCCGACCTTAAGAAGTTTCTTCCTTCTTTAATTTGCCCCAGATCCTCATACATGAGCAAAAATCGAATATATAAGAAAACTTTTATTCTTTCTGAGAAAGATAAATGTATAGACCTGAAACTTCATTTGAAAAAAAACAAACAATGAACCTGCCTGTATCCACCAAACGACTTTCCTGTTTCGCACAACAAAAATATCTTGACCCAACAGATTATTTCCTGTTTTGCAGAATGAATTCATCTTGCAGAAATGAAACGCATCAAAGAACCGTTTGCACAGAATAAACCGATACCCACAACCTTAACCAACTTTAAACATAATTTGGAGTCCGCCATGCAAAGTCAATACTTGGCGAGAAAGGACTAAAAAAATAAATAATGCGTTCAGACTTGTCAGATTACGGTCAATCACAGCTGCCGACAACATTATGATACTTTTTCAATTTTTCCTGCTTTAAACAAATGCTATCATATATTCCATAAAAAATGCCACGCCAAAATACAACCTTTCCTTACAACTGCCTCATGTAAAATATTTTGCCAACAAAACAGATGATGGATCTGCCACGTGTTTTCCAACAGAACGGATGACAGATGTTTGAAATGGTTAACAATCTCCCCCATTTTTGATGCAAAATTTTTCACCATTTCATAAAATGAACTGAAATACCATGCTGATTATAAACAAGATAATGAACTGAAATACCATGCTGATTTACCATGAAAACATGATAAACCTATGAACCAAGTGCACCTGATCAAACCAAAACTTCTGTGCCAAAACAAAACTGTGAAAATTCTTGTTAAAGCCAAACCTGTGCCAAATCAAAACTGTGAAAAACTGCTGTGCCAAATCAAAACTGAACCTGTGCCTGATCAAACTGCTGTGCCAAAACAAAACTGAACCTGTGCCTGATCAAATTGATTACTCCCCCAAAATTTATGCATCAAAAATCTAACCATCTGCTTTTCATAAATGTTTTCTGTGAAAGAAGCAGAAACCTAACACAGAATATGGAAAAGTAAAAAAAACTTATTCCAGCATGGATTGAGAGAAGACTCCCAATCGAATTCTGAACTGTTCAAACAATTCTCTAGGTAGAGCTTTGGTAAAAATATCAGCAACTTGTAATTTAGAAGGGACATGAATAAGAATGACCTCATTTGATGACACATGTTCGCGAATAAACTGCAATTTGATGGCAACATGCTTAGTTCTAGAATGCATAACAGGATTTTTAGAAATCTGAATAGCACTAGTATTGTCACAAAGGATTTTCAGAGGTTTTTGAACATGAATACCCAAATCTGAAAGCTGATAAGACATCCAAAGTAACTGAGTACAACATGCTGTTGCAGCAATAATTTCAGACTCAGCAGTAGAAATAGTGACACATTCTTGTTTTTTACTGTGCCAAGCAACTAACCGATCACCTAAGAAAAATGCAGCACCACTAGTACTTCGTTGATCATCTTTACATCCACCCCAATCAGCATCTGTATAACCAATGAGTGCAAAATCATCATTTTTGGGATACCACAAACCATAATCCAAAGTACCTTGTAAATATTTAAAGATACGGTGAACAGCATTGAGATGAGATTGACGAGGAGCTGCTTGATATCTAGCAACTTGACATACAGAGTGCATTATATCTGGTCTAGAAGCAGTAAGATATAAAAGACTCCCTATCATAGACCGATACTCCCTTTGATCAACAAGAGGAGATTCATCAATTTTCATCAACTTACATCCAATTTCCATTGGTGTACCAACTGGATTACAAGTATCCATTTGAAACCTTTTAAGCATCTCCTTAGCATATTTCAGTTGAGAGATAAACAAACCATGTTCAAGCTGAGAGACTTGAATTCCCAAGAAAAATGTCAAAGGTCCTAACATAGACATCTCAAATTCAGACTCCATGATTCCTGAAAAAGTTTGTGCTAAATGATCATTAGTAGAACCAAAAATAATATCATCTACATATATTTCAACAGCCAATAAATTTTCATTGTCCATTTTTGTATACAAAGTGCTGTCCACATTTCCTTTAATGAATCCATTTGCAATTAGATGTTTATCTAATCTGGAATACCAAGCTCGAGGAGCTTGTTTTAAACCATATAAGGCCTTTTTGAGACGAAGAACATAATCAGGCTTGTCAGAAGATTCGAAACCTTCTGGCTGTTCCATATAAACTTCCTCCTCAAGATATCCATTTAAGAAAGCAGTTTTGACATCCATTTGGTAAACAGTGAAATTTTTATGAGTGGCATATGCAAGAAAGATTCTGATTGACTCCATCCTTGCAACTGGTGCAAAGGTTTCACCAAAATCAACTCCTTCTTGTTGTGCATATCCTTTGCAAACAAATCTGGCTTTATTTCTGATCACTACACCTTCCTCATTTAGTTTATTGCGGAATATCCATTTTCCACCAATAACATTTTTACCATCAGGTCTGGGAACAAGTTCCCAAGTCTTGTTTTTCTCTATCTGATTTATTTCATCTAGCATAGCATTTTGCCAACTAGAATTTGATAGGGCTTCAGTTACATTCTTTGGTTCAAAATCTGCTATCAAACAAAATTGTTCAGCAATATTTACTTGTTCTCCTATTTTGGCTTTTCTTCTAGTTAAAATTCCTTTATCAATATCTCCAATAACTTGAGACTCAGGATGTCTCTTAGCTATTATTCTAGAAGATGTTTTTAATTTTGATCCATCACTAGTGATTTTAGAATTGGAACAATTTTCTGATTCTATTTTTCCTGCAAGTTCATCTTCATCATCAGTTTCAACTTTATCTTGTTCACAATTTTCATTATGAAAACTTTCTGATTCTTGAAAAGATAAACTTTCATATTCTTCTCTGTCATTACAGCATACAGATGTTTCATCAAACATGACATTTATCGCTTCTACAATTTTGTTCAGCCTTTTATTATAGCATTTATATGCTTTGCTATGTGTAGAGTACCCAAGAAAAATCCCTTCATCAGATCTTGAGTTAAAGTTTTCTAGAGAATCATCATTCTTTCTGATAAAACATTTGCAACCAAATATTTTAAAGTTCTTAACATTTGCTGTTTTCCCATACCATAATTCATATGGTGTATAAGCTGTTCTAATTCTGATTTGTGCTCTATTTAAAATATAGACAGCTGTATGAACAGCTTCTTTCCAGAACTTGTCAGGCAACTTTGCTTCATTCAACATGGTCCTGGCCATTTCCTTGACAGTTCTATTTTTTCTCTCTACAACCCCATTTTGTTGTGGTGTCCTAGCAGTAGAGTATTGTCTTTTTATACCTCGTTTTTCACAATATTCAATAAATTCTTGAGAAGTGAACTCTCCTCCTCTATCTGATCTTAAGCATTTCAGTTTTAAATCAGTTTCTCTTTCCACCATCTTTCTGAAAATTTTGAAACGTTCAAAGGCTTCTGATTTATGTTTCAGAAATGTTACCCAAACCATTCTTGAATAATCATCTTTTATACACTCTTCACAAACAGATGCAGGTTTAGTTATTTGTGGTAGTCCCCTGACCTTTTTATTCTTGCTGATTCTAGCAAGATTATCAAAGTTCAAATGTCCCAGTCTTTTGTGCCATAGCCAATTTTCTTCCACTTGACTCATAAAGCAGGTATTGACCAAAGATGTTTCTTGAATAGTTGAATCTATCAGATTATACAGATTACCATTTGTTCTTAACCCACTGGCAATGACTCTATCTTTCCCATTTTTAATATAACATTCTTTTGCATTAAAAGAGATAGAATATCCATTATCACATATCTGACTGACACTTAAAAGGTTATGTTTCAACCCTTCAACAAAGTACACATCATGTATTGGTGTATCATTGTTTAAGATTATTGAGCCTTTTCCTGTTATATAAGCTCCTGAGTTATCACCAAAACATACAAATCCTCCATCAAAGTTTTCTAAGGTTTTGAATTTGTTCTTGCATCCAGTCATATGATGAGAACAGCCACTATCCAACACCCATGTTGCAGATTTCTGAGCAAATAAGACTGTTTCAACAATTAAGGACTTTTCATTTGTCTTTACTTGTTTCCATATTTGTTTAGGTCTCAAATTTAATTTGCACTGATTTGCATAGTGACCATAGTAAAAACATTTGAAGCATCTAATAACTTTTCTTTTGCCTTGTCTAGTGCTATTTTTACAAAAGATTGCTTTGTGCCCAAAAATATTACAGTTGAAACAATATCCATTGAAAAACAACTTTGTTTTCTGATTAGTAGATTCTTCAGATAAACATTGCAAGATATTCTATTTTTTATCCTTTTCTTCAAGTAAGAATTTTTGACTTTCTATAATTGAATTTGCTTTTATTAACTCATCTTGAAGTTTTTGATTTTCAGTCTCATGATTCGCAACTGATTTTTTTAACCTTTTAATTTCTTGCAGGGATCTTAGAAGTTCTTCTTCAAGATCTACTTCTATTTCTAAATCAGATGAGGATTCAGGCTCATTTGATTCAGATTTAGGAGTATGAACAATTTCAGCCATGAACAATTTTTCCCCTTCTTCATCTGCATCACTGGATTCTTCATTTGGATCTTCTTTTGAAAAAAGACTTTTCTTTTTGAAATCCTTAAACCTTTTATTCTGATTCCAAGGCTTCTTTCTAGAAAACTTCTCAGATTTCTCATCACAATCATCAAGTTCAATATTTGGGCATCTAGCAGCAAAGTGTCCTAATTGACCACAGCTGAAAGCATTTAGGTTTGCTTTTATATTTCTTTGTCATTCTTTTAACCAGTAATGCTTCTAAAGCATCAGTTAGATCTGAATCACTCTCATCATTCTTTTCAACCTTAAAGGCTGATTCTTTTGATGAAGAACTAGCTTGATTACTAATTCTCATTTCATATGCAGTTAGAGTTCCTTGAAGTTGATGTAAGGTCATTTTTGAAAAACTTTTCTTTTCTTCTAATGTAGAAATTTTTGTTTCAAATTTAGGTAGTACTGACCTAATAACCTTTGAAACAACATCATGTTCTTCTATGTCTTCACCTAGACCCTTCCTGGCATTCACAACTTCCTCAACTCTTAAAAAATATGCAGCAATGGTTTCATCCTCACTCATTTTCAGATTGTCAAACTGAGTTTTAAGAGTAATCAGTTTAGATTCTTTAACCTTGTCATCTCCTTGATAGATAGTTTCAAGTTTTACCCATATATCATTTGCAGATTTGCAATAAATAACTTTGGCAAAAACATAATCATTTCCATCAAATAAAGGTGCCCTATTAAGGAAAGCTCCTTCAGAATGTGCCATAACTTCCAATAACCAGGGATCAATTCCTAAAGGGAATCCTATGCTCTGATACCACTTGTTGGAAGTGCCAAGGTTCTGAGAGGGGGGGGTGAATCAGAACCTTATTACCTTATTTCAAAACTTATCACAATTTTTCAATAGACAACTTATAACAGAATATATACAATCTATGCAGAAGAAATGTAAGCATTCATCATAAGCATAAAATAATGAAACTCACAAAAATGGAGAGACACCCAAATTGTGCCGAGTGGAAAACCCTCCAAAACCTCACGATTTTGTCATAGGGAGAAAAACCACTCCATGAACCTGTATCTTTTATTGATTCCAACCCTTTACAATCGGCAGTAACTACTGCTCAGAAATTTATTACAACTCATATACATATACAAATGTGTATATATCACTCATATCTGTATACAAGTTTATGATCAAAACTTTCAAGCCTCTTATCCTCAGATACATATATATATATGTTTTTACACACACACACATACATGTATCTAAAGATTACAAGTGTTATATAAGAACGTCGAAACAGATCAGTTACATGTTTCTAACTGAACCAGTTAGAATCTGTTAAACAAACTTCCTCTTAAATGCTTTACCAAAAAATAGTTTCAGATTACGAATTTGATTCAGTCAAAACTGATAATCATTAAGCTCCATTTTTGAGATAATCGAAGACAGTTTCCATAACGACATTTTGCTTTGCAACTGACTGGAAACGTTTACTCATTTCCTTTTGTTTTGAACCAACAAAAACTGTATATAATACCCTGAGTTTAAACCCCCAAAAAAAATTTATTCAAACTTCTAAAAACTGCATAGCCATATTCCGGGTTTGAGACCCTCTTTAGAAGTGAACAAAAATGTAAAATCTTCATACCTGTTATGCCCAAGATACTGCCCGAAAAATGCAAAACCTCATACCTGTGAAACTCAAGACTCTGTCCGACCTTAAGAAGTTTCTTCCTTCTTTAATTTGCCCCAGATCCTCATACATGAGCAAAAATCGAATATATAAGAAAACTTTTATTCTTTCTGAGAAAGATAAATGTATAGACCTGAAACTTCATTTGAAAAAAAACAAACAATGAACCTGCCTGTATCCACCAAACGACTTTCCTGTTTCGCACAACAAAAATATCTTGACCCAACAGATTATTTCCTGTTTTGCAGAATGAATTCATCTTGCAGAAATGAAACACATCAAAGAACCGTTTGCACAGAATAAACCGATACCCACAACCTTAACCAACTTTAAACATAATTTGGAGTCCGCCATGCAAAGTCAATACTTGGCGAGAAAGGACTAAAAAAAATAAATAATGCGTTCAGACTTGTTAGATTACGGTCAATCACAGCTGCCGACAACATTATGATACTTTTTCAATTTTTCCTGCTTTAAACAAATGCTATCATATATTCCATAAAAAATGCCATGCCAAAATACAACCTTTCCTTACAACTGCCTCATGTAAAATATTTTGCCAACAAAACAGATGACGGATCTGCCACGTGTTTGCCAACAGAACGGATGACAGATGTTTGAAATGGTTAACACTTCCTTCGCCATGATAATGCTACATATTCTTTACCCGTATGATCCATTTTTGTACTCATTGTCATGTTCTATTGCTTAATTTTTACTGAGTTTATCTACTAAATTTGTTTGTGCTATTGAAAGGTGTTTGGATTATTAGTAATCACTTTCAAAGTTTTTAGAGTATTTGTCTTTTTGTGTTTTTTAGATTATTTGTCTTTCTGTGTTTTCAGCTGAAAGAGGATGCTAAATACAGTAAGCTTTTGGAAGAGGTCAAATATCACTTTCTGCAACTTCATGAAAGGGACATTCATTGTTATAGACACCTCCAAAACTTGTTTAAATTTCAAGTATAATGTGTTTTCCACGTAATTGAAAGATGAGGCTCAAAAATTGTGATATCAACAAGTGTTATTGTTGTAATGTTGGTCGCAACTATCAACTGATTTTTGTTATTGTTTTCTCATAGTTGAGTTTCATCACTGGAACCAAATTCTGTACTGTTGACTGTAATTCTTCAGCTGAATTATTGTTGTTTTATCTTACCTGAGTTTGTATGTTTCATTTGCAATCACTGTTCATTCTAATTGTCCTTTTCTTCTCAATTCCTTTGTTAGACTGTTATACCTTTTATTTGTAACTTTTATTTCAGCATTATTCAATAATAAAAAAAAAAACCACATGCATTATTATTACTCTAGCTATTTTGCAGCTTTGCTTACAGTTGCACTTTTTTTCTATTTATTGTTTCCCAGGTAGACCATCTTAGCACATAATCTTCACTTTTTACCGTTTGTTTTACACAATCTTTGGTAGATGTTCTGAATACACAATCCACTGGTTTCACACTCGTGTTAAACATAATTTGTAGTTTTATTCTCAAAAATAAAATTTAAATCGCAAAAAGCTGAGTTTCCTAAACTATTTTATAATACCATAATGCCGTTCTTCTTTCTTACCATAAACTTGAAACTTGAAAATGAATTAACTAACCTTCTGTCTTCGAAATATTGTACACGTTTTAGCGTCTGTATCCAACATTTTATATAGATAGGCGTTAACCCGTATTACACGTAATAATGCGGTGCCTTTTGTTACCAATATTAATCAGCTTGTATTTTTGAAATATATATTGTGTTATTATTATTTTATAAAAATACGATGGGTTTGAATTTTTAAAAATTGAAAAGAAATATTTATATGATATTTTAAATGTAGGTTATCAAACGTTTTTGAATCTGCTCAAATTACCATTTATGATCTACATCAAAATCACTCTACGTAGTAACCAACATAGAAAACAAAGGGAGGAGAAAGTATAATAATACTGGCTCCTGATAAGATCCCAATGAGGGAAATCATTCATTGCATTCATGTACGCTATTTGGGAGATGGCAGTGAAGAATAAATGTTCGGTTTCTCTTGCTGCTGCTGTGGATTCTGCTGCAGGTATTGTGACTGGGTATTGCCAATCCCTAGGATTGTTGGCTTCCTTCTATCCATTTTTTGTGTTGCCATCCTTAAGTCGATAGGTTTTCTGATAATGTCTCTTATATGTTTCGGCTTTTATAGGGTTAGATGACAGTTTATAGTCTAGATTTATAAGGCCTCTCACAGGATTTGTTTTAGTTGGGTGGTGGCATGACCATTCTATACTATATTTCGTACTTTAGTGGTTGACGGCCCAAGAAAAAAAAACTTACTAAAAAATTATAACTAAAATTAGAGGATATGAAAGCTAACTTTAAATTGCACTTGCAACAAAACAACAAACGTAGAATCTCCAAGATGGGGATGAACAGGGGGTACAAGAGATTTAGAATTTGGCGATTAATAAAAATTAATAAAAACAATGGAAACATTGGCATTTCACACTCGTTAGAGGTCTTGTCATAGCTATTCTGACAATTAATGTGCAGAGACTCGTGCCCATCCTGGCAAATCATATGAGGAGACTTTTAAGTAACCTTCAATAAACAATCTTTCTACTAGCCTAGTTTAGAGGAATTCCGGCAAATCATATGAGGAGACTTTTAAGCAACCTTCAATGTTTGTACAGTGTTTACTAGCCTAGTTTAGAGGAATTCCGGCTTTAGAAATGTCATATTTAATTTGATTAATTCACATGTTCAGAATGAAAGATTGCAGAGCAGAGATGAGAGCTCCTTAAAATAAAAAATATTACACCATTCTTCAGCATAGCATATGCAACAGAGTTAGAAATTAAATTTCAATTGCATTTTCTTTGCAATAAAAAATATCCTTTCTTCCCATTTGTTCTAAACTCACCACTAGAAAACAAAAAGTTTCAAAAAACCAGCTATTGACCAACATTGAAAATTCAGAAGAAAAATGCAACACAAGGAAGCATTGCTCATTGCCATCCATATTTTTTGCATTCTATCCCTTTTTTTATGTTTGCTAAAACTCCTACATTGTCTTATTATACGTCAGAGATCATATGAGTTCAAAATCCAAGAGACCAAAAATCATTTGTAAGCACAAATTTCACTAAATCTAGATTTCCAATACGTTAAAATCCCCTTAAGTTAAATTCCCTTCTGTAAAAGCCAACAAACTAAAACTCCAGAGAAAAATAATACTCCAATAAATATTACCACTAGCAAATCCAGAGTTCTGTATTCACTACAATTTCTAATACAAGTAAATTAATTTCGAAAATGTTTTAGCAGCAAAGCTAGAGACCCACTTGAAAGGTTGGGGGGGAAATTTTGGGTAACATATTCCCACTTCACATATGAAGAACAATACAAACAGTGGTATTAAGACATTCATCTGCTGCCCTTTTATTCAAACCTAATGCAGCTTGGTTATTGTGAAACACTCTCATATTACTCAACAAAACTTTCAAGGATGCTGATTGTATATTGCGTTCCTTGTTTTAGTATGGCTCGCAAGGTTTGCGGAAATTTGCACCTGCATAGACAGCAGCTGACCCCAATTCCTCCTCAATACGTAAAAGCTACAAAAGAAACAGCACAAAAGTTAGCTAAATACAGATGCCACAATGATACGATAAAAATGCACCTGTTAATCTGACTTTTGTTAGCTTTTACATATTCAAGCATAAGCACCTGATTATATTTTGCAAGTCGCTCAGATCGACATGGAGCTCCAGTCTTTATTTGTCCCTGAAAACACAAATATAATAGTTACTTTGAAAACTAGGAAATTTATCTTAGCTGAGTGGTGTGTCGGATTTGAATGCATATACCCTCTCCAGTAGCATACTCAAAAAATATCAAACTTCATCTAGAATTTGCAAATTTTGCCACATTCGTGACAGTTATTTCATGGAAACATGCATATTTCAAATTGCAAGTCTCATGCGATTCTATACTGCAAAAGCAAAATGACCATATTACCGTAGCCAATCCCACTGCTAGATCTGCAATGAAGGTGTCTTCAGTTTCACCACTGCATACAGTCAGACAAGCATTCTTTTAACACAAATATAAATTTTATATGTGAAGCAATTTGCTATTTCACAAGGGACAAAAACGAAAAACATTAGAAAACATTTCAATCAATACCTGCGATGACTTGTCATTACTCCCCATCCTGCCTGCTTGGACATTTTTACTGCTTCAATACTCTCAGTAACTGAACCAATTTGGTTCACCTACAAAAAATGATTGCGATAAAAAATCAAGCATCACATTGCAGATCAGCAACAAATTTCCAACTGTACGAAGGCAAGGGTACTCAGCTCACCTTCAACAAAAGAGCATTGCATGATTTTTCACTGATTGCCTTTGCAACACGCTGTTCCAGTATTCAATAACCATTTATCAAGAAAATTGACAATTGAATAAAAAGATTGTAGTACCGAATGATCAATCAATACTTACAGTCTAAGTAAAGGACAATATATTTTTAGTGAATAATGTAACTCTAGTGTAGATCCATGAAAAAGAATCTGCAGAGTAATGCTCAGCACATAAGTTGCCCAAAAAAGTACCTTTGGATTAGTCACCAGTAAATCATCCCCAACAATTTGAACCTTTTCTCCAATGGTAGATGTGAATTTAGAATAGTGCTCCCAATCATCTTGGTCAAATGGATCCTCTATTAATACAATTGGATATTCGTCAACAAATGATTCATACAGCTTGATCAGCTCAGATCCTGATATCTTATTGCTACCGTCATTATTCTGCATCCACCATATGCTCAAGGTCATGGAACTAAAAGAATTGTATATATTCAAAACTCTCCTTTATGTTGAATAAAAATAATAATATTTAACGGGCAAATATTTATAACCCTTCTACAAACTTATAATTTTCTACGTGATGATCACCTAGACTATACACAGGAAGCAAACAATATATACTTAAACACATAGATACTAGATCAGACATATAGCCATATCTCTCATATCAATCCCTAAAGGGCCAAAATAATGCCAATGCCTTTCCATAGACTTTCAAAGCAGATAAAATTATTGATGAAATATGAAACCCCCTCATAATCTTGGTCATCTATCTTTCACGTGAGTTTTAAGCATAGAAGTAAAAATTTAAAAACAGCAATAGAATGCGAGTAAATGGCACCTGTCAGTTGGGGCATCCCAGGTCAAACCAGTGCCACAAGATTTTTCCTTTGACTGGGTTTTTGAGTCAAAAATACACATTTTTTCATACAAACAAAGAAGGTAAAAAAATGCAGGTTATTAACTTATTTTTTACAAAAAAACTCTGCAGCGTGTTTACAAATGGCGACTTTGTTTTTTTGTCAATTTTCTTTTTTTAGTTTAGTTGCTACCTACATGGAGTTTAGTCTTTGTGCCATTGAATAAATTTTAGGTGAAGCATAGTCATGGAATTTAAATTTTTTTAGGGTTTCATCAACTCCAAATGTTTTGTAGGTTCAGTGTTATGCTTTTAGGATCTTATCTATTTCTAACACTATAATTGAAAGCCATAATAATTTTATTATATTAATATTAATAATATATAATTACTAATTAGAAAATGAATAAAAATTTGACAACATTCACATCTAAAATGTGTGAAACTCAAGCATTTTTTGAAAGGTTTGGGCCAGTCTTGGAGCTCAGTTAAAAGCAATAGAATTATGAAAAATAGCATGCCCGAATTTTGTTGTGACCCTATGCTCACACCTCGCCCCATTGCAAATAGGGACCTTTGTTGCGCTTTAGGGTTTTGCTTCTTTGCTAGTTTTATCACTCTCATTTGAGGTTTTAGTCGAATTACGAAACGATCACCCAGGAGTTGATTCGATTGAATTTTAGTGCGGATCAATGTATAAGCATTCTGTGCCCAGAGGCACAGGAAAGAAGGTCATTTGTCGTTGGTCGATTCGACACTTCAAATTTTTAGGGTTTCTGGGGCCCTATTTTTAGGACCACCACTTTTGGCACTTTTGAGCAGTGCGGGATCCTATTTTTTAGGGTCTATTTTTGGAAAAGTTGCACTATTTACGGAAAATTTCTATTTAGAAAAGTTCTATTTTAGAAGAATACAGTTCGAAAGCGCCTCAAGTTAATGACATGAAGCTCGAAATCGATTCAAAGTTTTTTGAAATTTTGGTCAAAAAATCTGGAAAATCATAAAAAAGTTCAAAAATCTGGAAAATCTGTTAAAAAATGGTGAGAAATTCTGGAAAATCACAGAGAAATCTGGTAAAGAGCATCGAAAATGGTGAATGAGATGATGAATTCGTCAATAAATTGGTAAAATTCATGAAATTCGTCAAGAAAATCTGGAAATTTGTGAAGAAATCTGAACAGTTCATGGAAAATCTGAGCACAATCATGGAGAAAACTAATAAATTCGCCTAAGTACAGAGAAAGTGAATGGTAAACGCCTTCAGCCAAGCAATCAATGGCATGAAAATCTGAGCAATGGCAATAAGATCTGTCAAGTCCGCCCTTGTCATGGTCAACCATAAGCTGAAGTCCGCCCATGGAGAATGAAGGAAATGTCTAAGAAAATGAGGCCATGGCCAGGCATAAGCTGGAGTCCGCCCAAGGTTGAATGTCAAGTGGCAAGCAAAACAAGAAACTCCGCCCAGCAACATGAAGACAATGGTTGGCCAGTTGATGAAGTCCGCCATCCATTGGCAAGATAAACAATGAAGTCCGCCTTAGTCAATGAGGCAGTGGTCAGACCAACAGCCAAGTCCGCCTATGTCAATGGCAAGGAAGATGATGAAGTCCGCCCTCCAAAGCATCCAATGGCAAAGAAAACAAGCAAGTCCGCCCTAGTCTTGGCCAACCAAAGCATGAAGTCCGCCCTCCAACCAAGGCAAGTGGTCAACCACAAGACAAAGTCCGCCCCAGCCAAGAAGGTAAATGGCAATGAAGAGTGTGAAGTCCGCCCAAGGTAAGAGAAAGAAATTTGGCTAAGGCATGGACAAAGACAAGTTAAAGTGGCAACAAAATGTGGCAAGTCCGCCCTAGGCATAAGGTAAGTGGCAAAGAAGATGGTCAAGTCCGCCTTGAGAAAGAAGTCCAATGGCAAGCAAAGTTAGGAAGTCCGCCCTCCAAAGTTAGCAATGGCAAAAGAAAGGCTGAAGTCCGCCCTGGGTTAAGTGTTAGATGGCAAGCAAGAGAGCCAAGTCCGCCCACCAAAAGGAGTCAAGTGGCTCAAGAAACAAGGAAGTCCGCCTTAAATATTAGACACTGGCCAGAAATATCATGAAGTCCGCCCTAACCAAGAAGTAAAGTGGCAACAAAATAAGGAAAGTCCGCCCAAGGTAAAAGAGGAAAATGGCTAAGGCATAGCCAAAGAAAAGTGAGCAATGGCAAAGAAAATGGCAAAGTCCGCCATGTATTAGAAAGTGAAAAAATTAAAATTTTGTCTAAGTGTGAACCTTTGAAAAATGAAAATATTCATGACACTTAGAAGATTCGCCCAAGAGAATAAAAAAAATCTTCACCATGGCTAGAAAAATTAAGCAAATGGACAAAATAAA
>VDFB02208146.1:0-10593 GCA_007258455.2 Sequoia sempervirens
GTTTGAGAATAGAATTTATATATGCTTAGAAATTAAAATTTTGAAGAAAATATTTTATTTCCTTTTATTAGAGTAATTACAAAATAACATATCTATTTGAGGTTTACTTATATATATATAATAGTTGGTGGTTAGTTTGAATTGAAATTATGGAGAGGAGAATTATATATTACATGGTTTTTATAAATCTATAAGAATTGTTAGGTTGGATAACAAGTTCATTTTGAAGTTAAATAATGATTCAATAATTTTATTGAAATGATTACAAAATTGAAATAATTTGTGGAAAGAATCAAGAGCCTCATCAACAAAAGCAATTGATAAAAATATGTTGCTATAGGGGCCTAGATTAAAGCTTACTTGCATTGGTTGAAGGCACAAGAGATAAGTCTTTTAAAGAATTTTTCCAAGCTCTTCATGCTCGCGAAACTAATTAGGGTATCAAACAAAATAAGGATGTTCATTAGTTGCTCAAAGAGCTCACTAATATCCTTCAAGCCTTTTTAAAAATTATGCATAAGCTTTCAAAATGAAAGAGAATTCTCCTAAACATGAGCATGATTTACATGAAAGCCTCAAGGTTCTTCATTTTTGGCTTTCTTCTCAACAAGATTTTTGTGATCTATTGCTCTCTATTATTGATATTGATCTTTGAGAAGTTGTTTTTACCAAGGCCAATGGCAAAGCCCCTGGTTGTGATGGATTCATTGTGAATTTATAAGATCCTTTAGGATTCCTCTAAGGACCTTCATAAGGTGTATCTTGAAGCTTATCATTCCAATTCCTTAAGAAAGATTATTAACAATGATATATATACAAGCATGCATAGTTGTCTAATAGAAAGAGTTTGGTGTTGCTAACTAGATGATTTCATGCATATTATTCATTTTTAAATACTCTAAAAAAAGTCTAATTTTTGGGATTAAATCACTCTATTCCTATTTTATTCTCAACTCATGTCTCATCCTCCAACTCTCCCACTTTCCCTCTAATCCTAGTCCTAACCACTCACCTAATCCACTCCCTAATCATGTGCACACACTTAATCCTTGATTAAGTGGGCTAAGCTACTCCAAATCCCCACACAATCTTCCCCCTCACACTCAATCTTAAATGCTCCCCCTTTTTGGAAAAGACCCTTGTACTTAGGCGCATGGGTCCTCTTTTCAAAATCTTAAAAAAGAATTCCTTTCTTGTCCTCTTTGAGTGATAAGACAATAGTTGTCTTTATGTGGCACCTTACACAAGGTACCACATGGTACCCTTATCCCTCTCAGCCCATTTCATTGTGCCACTTGATACAATCTCATGAGTTGAGAGATCACCTCTCATCTCAACCCTTGACCCCATGATCTAATCCTAACCCTTCATCCATTTTCCTCAAAACCTATATATCAAACACTTAACCATTTTATATGAATCTCACCCATTTTTTGGAGCGTCATTATGTTGTCAAATTTCCATGATTAGACATCCAATCTACTAGTCTTGGGAAAATATACACAACGAGAGGCTTGACATAGTTTGGTTTCGTCTGATTCTATGTTGGTTTGATATTTTAATGCCTAATCTTGAGTGTTTGTTTGATTTTATTGCAATTTCATTCACATTTTTTCTAAAAATCATGCACATAATAACATCGTTGATAATTAAAAAATTCAAGGATTGTGTTGTTAACAATAAGAACATCATGACGATTGAGATGATACATCTCAATGATGATAGTTTGGATAAAAGTGGATCAATTTTTATAGCTGTAGAAGAGGGGGATCCGTCACCTTCAGGACTCCAAGTCACAGACAAGTCTTAAATAACGAATTTCCCTAAACAACCT
Organism: Sequoia sempervirens; assembly: GCA_007258455.2. Lineage (NCBI taxonomy): Eukaryota > Viridiplantae > Streptophyta > Pinopsida > Cupressales > Cupressaceae > Sequoia > Sequoia sempervirens. Next base: position 1,835 of record VDFB02208146.1, read on the forward strand.
TGGGTTGACTAGACAGGTTTGGAAAGACAAAAGGCTAAGGCTGAAAAGGAAGGGAAACTAGCACACCACTTCCCTTCTACTAAACCAAGTGTTTAAAGAATTAGAAGAGCCAACTACAAAAGTTTCGGTAAGCTGCCCAAACAACTCACTATCTGAGGATGATGGTGCAAATCTTGAACTCTTGTGCAACACGCTGACATCTCAAGGATACGTTGGCATCCTGTATGGATAGAGGTCTAGAAAGCAAACAAGAAACAATGCGAGCCCACTAATTATTTTATTGGTTATGTTTTTCTATTTGACAAAAAAGTATTGAAAATGCAGAAAAGAAAAGTACTTGAAAGGAAACTATTCAAAATGAACTTTTCTAGAAATGACAAAGAGAGGATAGAAAAGAGGTACTGTAATTCCCATGACTTGATTCTTCAATTAGCTCCACTCGAACGTGCCCACACACAAAAAAAAACAAAAATGTTGGGATGTGTTTGGGGTCTTCCTTAGTCAAACCCCTATTTTGGTGTTTCCACTTGCACAAAAAACCAAGATGCCACAAGATATGGAAATCGATAAAGAAAGTAGAAAAGAAGTAGTACCACTAGATAGAAAGCAAAGACAACTGAAATTTTATCCAATAAGCACAAAGAAAATGGCTCTAGTATATGATTGGACCACTAAGATAAGGATGCATGATTCTCAAAGGAACTACAATCATTTTGTAGACTACTTTTTGGCTCCATTGTATCAAACAATTACAAATACTCCAATGCCTGGATTGCCTATGTCATGTAAAAATTGCATTCAACTAGGAAAAGAAATACAATTGGGTGATTGGTACTTAATGGAAGAATATACTATGCTAAGATTTTATGGATTGGGAGTAGAGCCATACAAACTTCCAATACATGTGACAGAAAAGGTTTTTGCATTGGAATATGTAAGGTAAATGCAGAGTACTGGTGAACTACACTTTGCTAGTCAACAGAAGAAGACCTTATTTCCTTATTTACCTTTTTCATGTAGAGGGTTCACATTTGAGAGAAAAGCGTTTAATGTGGCACATGATCTTTTGATTTTTTTTTAAATTTTGATGATGTTTGTCACTGGCATTATGATCCATGTGACACCATTAAATCAATGATTATGGCCAATAGGAATGTTACAAGTAGAATTCAACATCAAATTAAACCCTTGCTTGAAAACTTGAGAAACAAGGATTCTTGGGATGAGGTCAAAATAGCAATGGAGAAAAGTGTTGTTGAGAAAGGTATTTGAACAATTATCAATAGAAATTAGCAGCGTTGCATGAAAAGACAATCAAGAATTTTAACATTTTATGAAAGAAGTGATGAAACCATCTGATGATAAAAAATGGCGATTCTCTAAGAATGGGGAAGTTACAAAATAAAAATTGGTCGCGATAAAAAATTACTATCTTTTTTTAGTCTACTGAGGGAAGGGGAGCTAGGTGAACAAGAAATCTTGGACTTTGGAGATAATAGAAGAGATGGTAGGTTTAGAAATTGGCTGGAATAAAGAGCATCCCAATGATCATGAAGATCAAGAAACTGATGATGAATCTAATGATGGTAGGGAAGAACAAAGTTATGTCAATTTCAAACCTGGTTTAAGTGAGGCCACAAAAGAAGCATATACTTTAGGATCAGTCATAGCCAAAAATATGGGTCATGAAGGTGGTGGTTTGGGGTCCCAAGGACAAGGCATTTGTACGGTAATAGATGTAGACCATAGAAAACATGTTGATAAGTGAGGCCTTGGAGTTGATAAAGTAGACCAAGGGCATACAAGTACAAATGAAACAATTCATTTTGTTAGAGCTTCAAACCTAATCCTCAAGGTCAGATACAATCACCAATAGAGACTGCCATGAACATGGAGAACCTAAGAGCAAGCACATAGGCTGCCTGCACTAGTGGCAATGGTATAGATGTACTAGTTGTGGTCAACATGTGGTACAACAAAAATTACACACAAGAGGACAGCAATACAATATACCATAGAAACACCAAGTGATCAAGGCATACAGAAGAGGAAAAGGATTTTCATAGGTCCAAGTCACACTACCAGTGGATCCACCACAAGGGAGTTATTTAGAGCACTCCCTAGTCCCGCATTGGTGGTTTACAGCAACATTAAATGCAAAATTACTCCTATTCCTTCGCCATTCAAGCATTCCATTGTTACTATGTCCCCAAGTTTTTATTACATTGAAGAGTTTAAAAAGAAATTAAAATTGTATAAAAAATAAAAGAAGCAATTGATGGAGAGTGTGTCTGCTGTAACTTCAAAGAAGGTACAACAACCATGGTATTACTCACATTTGACACAAATGAAGAAATCATGGAGTACACAATTGTTTTTTCCACAGTTCAAAATAAACTAGACAAATCAAATGGATCAATCTGAATTTCAGGTGAGTAGTTTACAATTGAATTTTTCTGGACTCAACAACACTGAAAAAATTAATGTATCAAAGAAGAACAATGAATTGGTGCACACATCATTGCTAGAGAGAGAGAGAGAGAAAAGGTTGTGGAGCTCAAATAGAAAAGTTACAGGGAAGACCTAGCAAATGAGAAAGCAAAGAGGAAAGCAAGTGAGTTTTCAGCATATTAGAGGTGACATGGATGTTGTGGTCTCCACATGGAAATGTAGGTGTCTCACTTTGAGAAGATATTCTTTGACATGTGTCAGAATCTTTGAGGGATTCTATGACAAAGTATGACAGATTCTTATGATAGATTCCTATGACGGTCTTATGATGTGTAAGAGATAAATTCTATGACAAGTTGGACAAGTGTTGGAAGGCATATTTGCATGAGGAATCTAGGCACCCAAGTTTGACCTATGATAGGTTGTAAGAGAATGTAAGAGGAATCTTCTATATTTAGTCAGTTATGATAGATTCTCTTATAGTTGTAAGAGTTGTCATTTATGACAAATTTTATGACATTGTAAGGCATTTGCCATACCTATTAGGGGAAAATTTGGGGTGCCCAAGTATGGAGGCATGTAAGGGGGGTTAGGCATCATGTGACAATTGTCACAGGAGTCAAATACGTGTTTGAAAAATGTGTCACATGGATTTGGACGCCCATCTCTTATAGCTTGTTCTAGAAGCTACCTTCATGCTTGCATTCTCTATATATTGGATGTCTTGGAGTGGGTTTTGTATGTTGAATATTGTAGGTATCAAAGTGTTGTCAGATTTCCTCCAGAAGAATAAGATGTAGTCTCCATGTTAAGGTTGCAAGCTTGCAAGTGTATTGTAACTATATTGTTGCAGATTAATACATTGGTTTGATGCTTTGGAGTGTGGGGTTTTTTACCCGAAAGGGTTTTCCCCACGTATATCGTGTTTTCTTCTCTTTTGTCTATATCTCTTCTATTCTTCATATTTCTCATTCTTGAAATGTTAATTTAATGCCATTATGTTATTGAAATTTTATTAGATCTGAAACTACATCAACTTTCCTTTAAGGGTTAATGCATGATAAATTAAACTATGTTTGTTTCCGCTTTAAGGCATAGTAGTATGTGATTGTATCAAGTTGTTGAAATCTAATTTGTTTAAAGAAACATAAGATATTGAAGGTGCATACTAGATCTTGGAAGGCTTTCTGAGTTCGTCATTTCCCTTTCATTTGGTATCAGAGCTTAGTTCTAGATTTGTATGTGCTTGCATGTGTATGTATGTAAGTTGCATGTACTTGCATGTACTTACATGTCACTTGCATGTGCTTGCATGGTGATGCATGTGATGTTTTGGGTTTTGGGTATTTATTTTGTTGTGTTTTCTTAGCATGAAAAGCTTGAAGAAATTTGTTTTGAATGAATTGAATGACTATTAATCCTTGTCTAAGTGGAAGTTTTGCAATTGATCTTGTTTTCTGGAAACACTAGGAATTGTGAAGGATGGAGAAGATAGAGTTTTATGGAGTTGATCATGTGGTTATATTTGATATGTTGTTGATCTAGAGCTCTTGTTTGATAGCTGAATAACCTTGAATGCATGTAAGGCTATGGAGTTGATCATTGGATCATCTGGAAGCTTCTGGAATAGCCTAATTCTCTCTCGGATGCATGTACATGTTGGTGGTGGAGTTGGCCTCAAAATGGGCCTAGAATTTCCTGGACCTCTACTTTCCTAATGGATGTTTGAACTTGCATGGCTTAGATTCATGTTCTTTGGATTTGAGGGTTTTATGGATTTTTTCATTAAAAATCTATGGTTATGCATATTCATGATATTCCATTGTTTTGGTTTAAATATTATGGTTGTTTCAAATTTATGGGTCTTCTAGATATTAAAAGGATATGGATTTACATGTGTGTTACAAAACATGGTGGGTTTGCAGGTTTTACACTGCTAATCAAAACTTGTGATTTTGCAGATCTGTAGATGAACTATTTTTCCATATTATATTTCCCTTGGGGTATTTCTGGATGTAAGATAGTTACAAGTTTTCACATATGCTTCATGCATGTTTTGAGGAGGTTCATAGCTTTCTCGTTGAGGAAATATTGGTATATTTTTTACCATTGGTGATTTGTGGGTTGTGAATTTGGGATAATTTATATTTTATAAGCTTCTGGAAAACCTACTTCCTCTAAAGGTTTTATAGTTTTCTTGTGTTCTAAAAGTTGTGGGTTTTTGTAGATCTGGAGTATTCATTTGTTCAGATGAAATATGTGTGATATATTATTCTAGATGTATAAGTGATTTCAGATTTACACGGAGATGTTTTTATAGGTTTTACATGTTAATAAAAAATATGTGGTTTGTAGATCTGTGGAAAATATTGTGTTCAGAATCTTAGAGTTTTCTAGATGAAAACAATTGTAGATTTGCAAGAATGCTTGATTAGTTCCTTGACTATGGTACTCAGTTGTGGATTTGTTTGGAAAATCAAGTATGTTAGTGATCTAGTGTTTGAGTCTTCAAATCTACATGTTATCTTCTTTGATATCTCAGTTTTGCATGTTACTAATGTGATGATGAGTTTGCAGGCTTCAATGTATGAGATCTATGAGTTATGTAGCTTGTGGATTAGCTACCCATTGGCTACATTGGGATGAATCGAATGTGGACTGTCTATATCCACAAGATTGATTCAGTGTTGATGCATATTTCATTATTGGACTTGTCTATGGTCATTTGTGTATTTGTATTTTGTTTTGAGATGTGAGGATGGATAGTCAGTTTTGGAACTTGTAGCATGTTGTTTATCTTCTTGGCTTGGAGATTCTAGTTCTACTTATTATTTGGTGTTGCTAATATTGCATTTTATTGTGTTAGAGCTATGAAGAATATTCATTAAGGAGATGATTTTCATGATGCTTGGAGAGCTTGATATCATTGTTCAGTGGGAGCTTTAGCAGTGATTGTGGATTCATCACTTGGTGATGGGTGATCTTCTTTAGTGTTGCAGATGTTACTAGGAGGAGCTCTTAGATCTTGTTGCTGCATAAGGGTTCTTTCATATTTGCATGGACATTATTTGGAGATGGTTATTTTTCATGTAAATGGATATGTTGACATCTTGGTTTTTCATGCAAGACTTCTTTAGTTTTTGGTTGAGGTTTCATGATTTGTATTCTAATACGTGATCCTTGTTTTGATAAGATGGCTATGTTATTATGTCACGGTTTACTCTTAATTTTGGATTAGAGTTTTGGCATGATACAAGTGCTTGTTATGTTCTTTGGATAATATGATATTCTTTGAGGAGGTGCGAGATCATGATGTCATGTTTATGTTCCCGATTAATGATTGGAGCTTTGACATTGATCTTGTGTGGTTCTCTTGGTATTGGGCACATTGATCATTTTCTTGATTACTTCATGATGATGCTTTGTTGTATTTGGATTTTGGCATGGATTGATTGCTTACAGGTACTCATGGATACTTGGAGACATAGGTGAGGCTAGAGTTCTCTTTTGGTTAGAGACATTTGTTGAGATGGTTACTCTTGATGGGATTTCAGCAAGAAGTCTGAGGAGCCTACACCTTGGTTGGACGTGAGTTCAACATGGACCTACGAGGAGAGTGTTCTTGGACGAGTCATGTTGACTTGGATATCTTGGAGGATCATTATCATTCCCCACTCTTGGTCCTCTCAGCAGTTTACTTGAGAGGTATTGCCCATTGTTTCTTTCAGGTTATTATGTTATGTTTTGTCTTCTCATGCATATGGATCTTGAGCTATGGATATATGGTTTTGGAGGATGCATTTGAGGAGTGTTGGCATGTTTATCTCCTCATGCATTGTGATTACATTAATTGATGTTGAGTTTAGGAGATGTATTGGGATTATTTCCTTCATTGGGAATGGATTTAGTTTGATCTTCTTTGGTTATGAGAGGCTTACATCCATGTTGGTTACATAATATATATGTTATGTTTGATCTTAGTGATTGAACAGTTGGGTGTTGTTATGGCTTTTCTTTTGGGGTGTTGTGGAGGAGATCATACTTGACACAGTTGGAATTTAGAGGTGTATGTAGAAGGATTTTCTATAGGTATATGATGTGTAGAGTTTCTCTCTTTGGTCTTGGTTATCTTATTGTCTGTTTGGTTTCACGTTACATTGGTTTGAGGTTTGGTTGGAGCTATTGTGATCACTAGCTTGTGATCACATGTTTTCGCTTATGTTCTTGGGTGATGACATGGAGGTTCCTTTATCTCTTTCCTTTGTTGGGTGTGGAGAACTTGGGAGAGCTATGGAGACATGTGGTGAGAGTTGTTCTTACAGGTTTTGCACATCATTGTGAACGATTCCTTGGTACTACATGATGTTGTTTACACTTTCTCTATGGTGCTATTGGTAGACTTGGCATGCCTCGATCATTTTTCAGTTTTTGACATTCCCCATGCATTGGGAGTTCTTGGATGTGTATGTTCTTCATTGAAAAGTTTGACACATGGAGCTTGTGATTGCAGTTTATGGGTTAGATATGTTGTTGGCATAAGTTCTAATAATATTTTGGGTACCTTTGAGGTATGGTAGATTGGATGGATTAACATTTTATGTGGGTGATATTTCTGATCTTGTTGGTTTATTAGTTAGATAAGGGCAACCTAGTTTGGTTGTTGTTCTAGTTGATGGATTATCTTATTCTCTAGAGGATTCTTCATCTTCAAAATTGTGTTATGGTTAGGGGCTTGGAGTTGGTTGAGCTTATGTTTAGCTTGAGAGCACAGTGGAGTTCTGGCAATAACCTGTAGCCTTTGTTATCACTTGGATTTGATGCTTGTGTTCTTTGGATTGGTGCATATACACCTTGGCATGTTCATTTTCTTCCATAGGTGGCATTATTGGAAGATGACATGAGTTTTTCGCTTGATATGGTGGACATCTTGGATGTTTTTGTAGGTATCTTGTTAGTGCATACGAGCATGTTAGAGATTCATGTGGTTTCATGGATGGATGTGATGATGTTGTTTGAACCTTAGCAGTTGATTACCTAATTAGATTGGATCTTGAAAGGTGTTCAACAAGTGGGAGAATATTGAGAATTAAGCTGTGTCAACCTTTGCAATTTCCTAGCATTAAAATATTAACTTATTAATGCTTATGTTCTAATTTCTTGCTCATGTTAATTTGTGAATGGGTTGTCAGCATATTGGGAGGTGACATGGATGTTGTGGTATCCAATGAAATGTAGGCATCCCATCGTAAGCATCATTTTTAAAATCTGCAAACAAACTACACTTCAAGCATGGGTTAGTGTTATGCAAACTCTAATAAAATGCCTCTATGAAATACCTTAGGAATGCTTCCAAATGCAACAAATGATACTAGAAAGACCAAAGCATTATGAAAACAAAACCAAATTACCTATTCCATAGTTGGATTGGTGTCACATGTGCTAGTGACCCTTTCCCAATCCTTGATCAAAGCTCAAATTGTGCAAATGCAAATGGAGATGGTGGAGTGATGGTGAACAAGATCAAATCTCAAATGAAGAGAGTAACCTTGCAATAGATTCTGAAGATTGTGAAGGATTTGCTTGAGGATGATGCTTGTATTTAAAGATTTTCAAAATGTTGAATGTTGAAGAGGGACCAATGTGGGATCAAAAACAAGCCAATGAATTGAGGACACTTGTCACCATGTGATTAGTTGATGTGTGTGCAAGATTTGGGAAGAGTGCCCAAGAGGGGGAAATTTTGAATTCAAATTTGCAATAAATTTTGAGAGGGGGACAAGAAAGAAGAGCAATAAATGCCCTGTTTGACTTGTCATGTTGAGAGAAAATGAGGTTTTAATAAATCAATAAAATTGATTTATTGTGCAAGTGGCTAGGTCTAGATAATGCAAGTGGGATGTGATTAACATTAGATTAGGATTAGATGATGATCATGCTGATTAATGCTGATTAACTGATTTGACTTTTTGGACTTTGATAATTGATTTATTTAAATCAGAAAATGGTGGAATATGATTTAAGATTTGATTTAAATAAAGTCCTGATTTATTTAATTAAATGGATGATGCAAAATGAAGGTTGACTGATAATGTTTATTTGATAAATGACCTTGAGATTATTTAATGAATTGATGAACATGCACTTGATTAATTGATGAATGGTCCCTAATGCGACATCTAATTTGATCGAATCTGATCGAATGCATAATGTAAATTTTGCATGTCTACATTTTGCCCCTCTTTGAAGCAATGTACTTGTTGCGTTGGTTCAAAGAATAAACTTACCGCTATCAAAATTTAAAAATTTCA
>VDFB02208147.1:0-11220 GCA_007258455.2 Sequoia sempervirens
TGGGTCTTCTACACCCTCACTCTCATCAGTACCTCCTGTCGCTAGTGCAGACCCTTCTAGTAGCATTAGCCGAGACCAATCTTGGATCGAGACTCAGCTAGGAAGGAAGAGGAGGCAGCCATCTTATGTTCTCAATCATTCCGATTTCGATGACATTTATCAAGATGCGCCAGATAAGAGAGTTAAGAACATGGTTCACGTAGAGAGAAACACTAACATGGAGATTGTCGTTGAGACTGCCGTACCTCCACAGGGGAAGAACTTGGCTGAATTAGAATCTCAGGATTTTGAGGTTATCACAGTCAACCTTGGTCGCAGCACACGCTAGACTCAGGTTGATCTTCTACAAGTTGCTGCGGACAGTGCCAGGGATAGAATACTAAAGGGCGGAGAGGATAAGGCAGCCCTCAAGGCTGAAATCGAACGGCCGTCAGTATATTTCTAGCCTTGTGCATAGACCCGATGCCATTAGTACACTCCCACCGATGCTTGAGCCTCCAGCAGAGCAAGGTCAACTCAATCACTTGGTTGCATATGGCAAGCGTTTGGAGGAATGGGAGGAGTTAGTTGCTAGAGGCCGTACTATGCTTCCTGAGAGTTATATGGGTTCGCGGTACAATGCGAGAGCTCGTCTTCGTCTTGGGATGAGGAAAGATATGGCAATTAACAAGCCCGGGGGCGGATTATGATTGCTCACACTGAGTGTAGTATAATCTGATCACGGATCACGAGGAAGGGCGAAGGCTATCTACTCTCTTGGAAAGACACAATTGGTTTTGAGTAAAGATAGAGAACTGATTTAGCATCAGAGTTGGCTGAGAGTAGAGAGCGCGTCACTAGTGCACTCCGGTTTGTGAGGACTTTAGTGTCCCGCTTACCGTGCCGTTATCAGATCGAGGGTGGTGCCTACGTGGAGCTTACCGATGTTCAGTCAGAGCTCCAGGCACTCATTCATACCATTTTTAGTGGGGAGACCATTGGCTGTAGGATTACTCAGCTTACAGTCATGTCAGCATTGTTCGATGAGGCAACGAGGAGTAGGGGCGAACTTCAGTCTAAGATCACAGCTGGTGAGGATATGCTGCATCGACATAGCATTCTTCGACAGACTCTCATAGCTCCAGATAGTGATATAGTTAACAATCTCGTTGAGGATTGATTGCTCGAGATCCGACCCGGTAAACTTTCGGTTCCGCCTCTCGGGATAGACGTACACGAGTTGAACTTAGTGTTACCCTTTCAAGTTAACTTGATGTTGTCATCACATGCATACCTATTCTGAGATTTGCCTTATTTACTTGGAGTTTCTTTTAGGGTTTTTCGTTAATTGATGGTAGTCTTCCAGTTAACTTGCTTTCAATAGGGCGTGCATGCTAGCACAATTGTCCATTTTAGATTAGATGTTTCGGTTAACTGATGGTAGCTTTCCAGTTGACTGTATAGTTTACTTCATTAGGGTTTAGCAATTAATCTTGCATGCATTGCAAGACTGTAGATGACTCAAGGTGATTTTAGGGTTCCCTACACCTTGATGTATATAAATAAGAGCTTTTGCTCATTTGTAAATAACTTTGCTTGAGAGAGAAATATATGTTGCGCCTACCTTGCCCTCAATATTACTCTTTTGGTATTTGTTCATGTGTCTTCACTATTGCAATTAATTGTTATGCCACATAGGGTTTCAAGAGATTGTAGTGGTGAATTCTTTCCTTAGTTTAGATAAATCTGTTTGAACATCTTTATTATTGAGATCAATTGTTATGCCACATAGGGTTTCAAGAGATTGAGGTGATAAATCTGTTTCGTGTCTATTTACCATTGTGATCAATCATTATGCCACATAGGGTTTCAAGAAATTACAGTGATAAATTTGTTTCGTGAATCTTTATCAATATAATCAAAGGTTATGCCACATAGGGTTTCGTGAGATTGTAATGATAAAGGCTGTTTTGTGAAGACTTTGCTATTTCAATCAAGTGTTATGCCACACAGGGTTCCATAAGATTGTCTTGGTAAATTCTTAAATCTGTTTTGTGCCCAATAAGCTGGTTTAAATTGAGATGATAGTTGCGCCACCTTGCCCTCAAGTAGAGAATTTAAACCCGTTTATCGTCAGTTAGTCAAACCTTGCTCCGTTTCCTCTCGCTCTGTTTTCCTGAGGAGATTGGATAGATTAAATTTAAGTTGTAGTTAGTAGATCTGCAAAACCAGAGAAAACTCAGCTGCAACGTATAGGTTCTTTCAAGAAAGCCTTGTGCCTCTACAGCTGAAACAAAAAGACAGGACATAGTTTAGCTTATTTTCCTTTGCAAGTATTTTTGTCAAAGCACAACGAGGGAGCTTCCCCTCCTAATTTGAAGAGCACTCATTGCGTAGTGTACATAGGCTGTTCATAACAACTTCTACTCCAGAGGTGTTGAGATTGTTAAGCTAACACACCCATAAAGCCCACCTTTTAAAACAACTTAAAGTTCAATCACTAGGCTAAGGGGGGGTCAACAGTAAAATATAACATTAAAATATGACTTTATTTAAATAATCTGAACTTATCTCTCCAAATGTGCCCCAAAGCCAAAAATGAACAAGCCAACTGAACTGACTGAAGAAGAAAGCCAACTGCACTGAAAACCGCATGATCACTGCCAAAAATAGAATTTACTAAAAATAGTAAATTCCAGAAGATGCCCGGAATGCAATGCATGTCACACCGTTGCGAAGCTCTCTGAAAACCCAGAAAGAATCCACAAACCAAAATCCCAAACTCCAAGATGTAGCCGTCATAACTTACTAAAAATAGTAAGTCCGGAGAGGTTGCTCGATGCGGTTGCAAGTCATACCTCTGTGAAGCTCTCTGAAAACCCAGAAGGAATCCAGAATCCAAACACCCAAACTCCAACAAGTAGAACCCTGAATCTTCAAGAGAACCCACCAAACAATCGGAAACCCTAATTCTGCCTTTGACTAGTCGACAGCACCCCGGGGATAGGCCATCAATCACTGAGAAGTGCAGTGCTAAAAATGGGGACATTACAAGGTCATACAGACCCTTATAGTAAAAACATAGCCTCCTTCTGCGCAAATCGTTGATTGTTTCCATATCCAAAGGGGCTGCGATTTTTTTCTTTTGCTCCACATTGTTTGATTTTTTGGTATTAACATCTTCTGATTTGCTGCTACTATGTGATGAAGAGGGTTCTGAAATGGACTTACTACGTGAAGTGGTAAGTTCCATGCTACGAGCTTTCCTCATAGCTTCTTGTAAAGTGGGGGGATCAAAAGCTTTGATCCAACCCTTCATTGGCTCATAAAGGCTTTCTACAAAGAGAATAACCAACCTTCTCTCTGAGATTCCTGTGACCATAACTGAGATCCTCTGAAATTCACCGATGTAGGACTCCAAGCTGCCTAAGTTCCATGCTACGAGCTTTCCTCATAGATTCTTGTAAAGTGGGGGGATCAAAAGCTTTGATCTAGCCCTTGATTGGCTCATAAACCCCTTCTACAAAGAGAATAACCAACCTTCTCTCTGAGATTCCTGTGACCATAACCGAGATCCTCTGAAATCCACCGATGTAGGACTCCAAGCTGCCTAACTGTTTGAGCTGTGCTAAGTCTCTGAAATATAGTTCGGGGTCTTTTCTGTCAAACCTTTCCACAAGTCTATCTGTGAATTCCTGATAATTAGTAATCCGGTCATGTTGTAGAGTAACCATTCCGTGGTGCCACCAATCATGGGCCACACCATCCAAATGCAATGCTGAGAATTTAATGGCATCATCCTCCGCCATCGGATGTAAAGTCAGGAAAGTATCAAGCTTGCTAATCCAAGGTCTAGCAGTGACTCTACCACTGCCATCAAAAGTAGGAAGAGTGAGTTTATTAGTCGCTTGCCTCAGATCATTGTTCCTGTTATCCCAAGGCCTCCTGTCAACTCGATTCCTGCTATGTTCTCTCTTTTGACTCATAAATTTGTCAAAGTTCAGGTGATCCTAAACTCGTTGGGGTAAAGCTTCCCATTCATCATGTAATGTCATGATGTTATCTGTGAAGACCACGTCACCTTCTCCCTCCTCCACGTTGCCATCAATTGGATCACGCCTGGCAAAGATAGGACGTGTGGGTCTCTCATAGGTGTGTGTAGGAGTAATTCTCGGGCGTGGAGGTCCATGCACATTGCCATCTTCCTCCTGTTCCTGTGGTCTCCTCTGGCCAGTCAAATGTTGCACTGCTGTGCTTAACTACTGCAATGCGTTAGCCACCTGTGCTTGACCTATTGCTAGTGCGTTAGCCACCTGTTCCTGTCCTGCTACCAGGCCTCTCAGAATGTCTTGGGCCTCTCTGTCCTCATTCTGAGCTCGGTTGTGAGGTTCCCCAATCTCATCTCTGTCACCCATTTCTTCGAATGGATTGTCAAAGGGAAAATCCTCAAATTGATTTATGTGATTACCAGGCCTCCTGCATGAATAGTACCTGTTATACCTGCCTTGATAAGGACGCATATGATGTTTACCTCTTAGACTGGCAGGATTATGAGCTCTGATACCATTGTGAAGAGCCCAGCTGGCTCCAACTCAAACCCCTATAGTTTTTAGCTTATCTTTTGGTGTTTTTTAGTTTTTTAGATAAATTTTCTAGACATAAGAGAAGGGGTGTACAACATAAAATGCAAATAAAAGTAAAATGCAAGAAATAATTGCTCAACACAGGTGCTGTAAATCATCATTGGCAATACATACAATGAATTCACAAACAACAAATGTATCTGAAGTCCTCCAGATTATTTAAATAAGAAAATATGAAGCTTGCCAGGCAACAATGGCTGGAAATGGCCTGAATGCACACTAGGGTCTCAGATCTGAGTTCTCCTTCAAAATATTTGAAGAAGAGGAGCTGAGAAGGTGGGACGCCCAAGTTGCAACCGATAAACTGACCAAAAAGGAGGCGTTTTGCCTCAAAAGGAGCCACCCCTCTTCTAGAGAAACACGCCAAAGCAAGGGAAAGTACGGCTTCTGGCAACCGTAAACCTCTGAAGCTGAAATGGTGGGAGATGAGAAGCTATTGAACTATTAACCTTCTCCTGTAGCTATATACTAAATAACTGAATAAATATATACTAATTTGACCGAGAAGAACTTTTGATTGAAGCTCTCATCAATGGCAATCATTCGGCTGGTGTCTCACAGCCTCACAATCACAGATCCAACGAAGATTCCTCGTTCTTCAATGGAGTTTTCTTGTAACCCTTGTCCTCAGACAAATCACAAAGAAAGAAAATTGCAATGCCAAATGATAATAAGATATTAGGTCGACTTGCAATGCATTGCCATATACTCACAAAAAGGCACGGGTTTCAAGAAGTAAGGATTTCCTCATTAAAATACATTTAAATGTATTTTAATTTATTTCAATAGTTTCCCCAAAAATACTTGGGCGCACTTTCTTGGGTGTTTAAGTGATTTTAATATCACTTTATAATGTAACATTTTATTACTTTATATTATATTTAAGTGGCGTTTTTTCTTATAAAGTCAATTTGACTTTATATTTAATTATTTAAGTTAAATACATAACTTAACCACTAAAATACTCATAACTTCCTCCAAACTCAATATAATGTCGTGCCGTCAGAAGCTAATGAACACTGAACTTCATTTGCCTGAACTGTTACCAATACTGAGGTGAAAGAGGTGGGAATGGCAAACCCCACCAAAACGGACACTGACCCTCTAACCAGATCCTGTCAGCCTACAAGGGTCCAAGAGATAGGCTAACTCAACATGCTCTTGAATTGAGCTATAATGGGGACATTACATAGGGGAGTGAGGTTACAAAAGGATGTCCTGGTAGCCCAACTCTCCTAGGTCCAAAGGCAGTACCCCTTTGGCCCATGTGGGCTTTGTGGGCTCATCTTGTCCACCCCCCCGGTGGCGTACCTAGAAGAGGGCCTCGTCACCATACCCCTTTTGTAATTCTCCCTTCTCCCATCATGGTGAAGGTATGTGCAGAAATGAACTAATCAAATTCATATTTACAAATAATCACATCAGCAATACATAATAATTTGTGACTATGCCACTGTAAGATATAAATAATAATATGCATGCAACCATTAACCATATTTAAATTATACATTACATTCCTATATGAATATCCTACCACAAATATGTTAATTCACAATTCTGTAATCACCAGATAATTTATGCAAACCGAGATTATGTTTTCTGGTCGATTTGTTTCTTTCCTTTTCGCCAATTTGATGCCTTGTTGTGTACCCACCCACTACCTTATATAGGTCTCTAAAGGGAGCAATGGTATTAAGTGGTCGTCACTCGTCACCAAAGGTGACGTCCCTTCTCCAACCGGTTACCTACTGCTGAGTCGCATCCCTTCTTCCAGTGGCTGCTACCTCCTTATCGTTGGGTAATATAATCGTATTTAATTCATGCTTGCTAGAGTCACGTACTTTGGTAGTATAAGGATTTGTCAATATCATTTAAACATGTCATTACTTATAATATAATATCATTTATATTATTATTTATTTAATATAATATTTGGACATTATTTATTTAATAAAGCATTTTTAAAAATATAATCATATTCAGATATTGTTAGTTTAATTAAATTGGGGGCATGACAAATGAATATGTTATAGCCCTGCAAGACTTGGTGTGATGACCAAAAAGGCTGTACGATAGCGATAGACTTTAAACCCTAGTTGTTTGAAAATAGCTGCAGCAAATATCAGATGGTACAGCAATAGCAATAGGGACTCCAATTGTACGACAACTCAATGAATATAATAATGAATGTGTATGGCTGTTACCAACAAAGGTATGGCCTCTCCAAAATGGTGCAACCTCACAAAACCAACTACCATAAGATTTGTCTAAAACAAATGAACTGAGATGATGTTACCTTTGGAATCTCACAAAGTTTGAAGCTAAATCGGAAGGGTTCAATCACCAATTGAAATTGGAATTAATTGCAATCTTTTAGCACAATTGTGATCCTTGAATGGATTCACCTTAAGTGAACAAGAGAGTTTTTATCCTCCAATTTGAAATGAGAACCAAGAGAGCTTTTTGATGAACATAAATGTTCAAACTTTGAGAAGAAGGTTTGGTAAGAATAACAATAGGATCGTCTCTTTTATGCTAGACTCTTCCCTTTATAATCACCTTTTAATTTTAGTTGCCTTTTCCCACCTAACATTCTTTCCAAATGTGTTAAAAAACACTTTGTAATAATAAAGTACATTGGGCCCACATTATTAAAATAATAATAATATATAGGTCATCTTTTTACCATGTTCTAAAAGTAAAGTTAGTGGCACAACTTGAAATATTATTGGTAAATTATTTCCCTAAATTTATCCATAGTAGTTCATTTAATGTGTATGCTCGAGGAAAATCAGGTTTCAAAAAATATTCTTTTTACTTTGCATGCTTCCAGAACTTATTGTATTGTTGCCAGTTGATCAATAAAAGCCACGCCTTCATTCTACACTGTATTTTCTATGCTTATTGAAGATCTAGCATTTTTATTGAATTTAATATCAATTTCTAGAAAAGCCGTACTGTTCATTTATTGCATAAAAAAACTCAAAAATTTGCAAAAACCCAAAAACCATCAGAAAAACCTAAAAACAGTCAGAAACGGAGATTTGGGGGAAACTAGGGTTTCTACAGTGGTATCAGAGCTAAATCCTGCCATCCTTAGGGTTTAGCCATCACATGCAGCCGGAGGAATTTGATACATACAGGTATTATACGCAGCGGGCGTGCCTTGATTGAAAGACAGCATGATTTGAAGCTGACGACCCGAGAAATCATGGGCGGGAATGATAGGGTGACGGGACAGATATCACAGGGGCAGAGAGATCCCACGGAATAGCGGGGGATCGGGGATGATCTTGGTCTTGCTTACCCCGAGGGATATCATCGCGGTCGGCCCGGCGGTCGGCCCGAGGTGTTCTGTGATTAGCTGTGATGCTTTTCTGAGGTGGAGTACTCAGGAGACCGTCACCACATCGTGGCGATGGCGAGGAGTGAGCGAGGTCGCGAGGCTCGGGGCCGGTCACTTGTTGGACCAGCAGATAGATACAAGGCCTACTTTCCGAGCCAGTGATGAGGCTTTACCCGGATGATGAGCAGTTTGTTTTGTGATAACCTTATGGCAGCGAACGAGGAGTGGGAGTTGATACCTCCTGCAGTCAGAGAACGGATCTCTTTTGACCATTTTGTTACACAGAGGCGAGAACACAACAGGGCTCGACAGGATTGGAGACCCCGGCAGCAGAATAACGACCTCAAACATGCAACTAACAGGCTTAATCTAGTGATGTTTGATGGTAGTGGGAAGATGACAGCCCAAGCTTGGATTAGCAAGCTTGACACATTCCTCACTTTGCGTCCGATGGCGGAGAGAGACGCTATTAGATATGCTACACTGCACCTCGAGGGAGTAGCATACGACTGGTGGCACCACGGCATGGTGACCTTACAGCACGACAGGATTACTACCTACCAGGAGTTCGTGGATAGATTGGTAGAGAGGTTTGACCGGAAGGATCCAGAAACCTACTTCAGAGACTTAGCACAGTTGAGGCAGAGTGGTAGTCTCGAGGCTTATATCAGTGACTTTCAGAGGCTATCCGTCATGGTTCCGAGCATATCTGAGAGGAGATTGGTAGTACTCTTTATGGAGGGTTTGACCGAGCCACTGAGAGGCTGGATCAAAGCCTTTGATCCTCCATCATTACAGGAGGCGATGAAGAAAGCACGTAACATGGAGTTCGCAGCCCTGTCAAGTAAATTCAACTCCAGAGGTTCTTCATCGTTCAGAGATAACAAGGGCTTCAATAAAAACAATGATAAATCTGATTATAACAAAGACAAATCAGATTATAAAAACGATTCAAAAGGTAAATCAGCGTTCCCACCTTTGGATCGTGAGGCCCTAAATGACCTTCGCAGGAAGAAGCTTTGCTTCTACTGCAAGGGACCATATGATGCCAGTCACGATTGTCCTCTAAGACCTAAGGGCAAGGCAAATCGTGTGATGTGGGCATACTATGAGGACTCAGAATCAGAAAATTCTGATCAGCCAGAGCATACAGATGATTCAGAGTCAGAGGCTCCAGAGCCGAGAGCAGAGATAGAGCCCGAGCTTCAGGTACAGGAGGCCCGTTTGTCTAGCATCCAGCAAGAGGGTTCTTTCAGGCTTCGTGGTGTATTAGCAGGTCAGAGGGTCATTACCCTATTGGATACAGGAGCCACGCATAACTTTATAGATGCTAGATTCGTTGAGAAACGAGGACTCATCACTGAGGATTTCGAGGGCATCAGAGTCAAAGTGGCAGATGGATACACTTTGAGATGTGAGCGCATGATTAGATATCTCCCTTTACGCTTGAACAACTATGAGTTCAAGGCAGATTATTATGTTGTTAATATAGGAGACATTGATTTAGTCTTGGGAATGAAGTGGTTACACTCATTGGAGGAGCTCACACTTCGTCTCAAGGACATGGAGATTCGTTTTGAGGTCGATGGGAAGACACATATACTTAAGGCAATACGGGACAGCGACCTTAAAACAATTTCCTTTCGCCGAATGGAGCGGCTAATGCGTCATGACATGGTAGAGTGGGCTGCAGAGTGTCATCTAGCACCTTTACAGGAGGGACAGCAAAAGACAGAATATCATCCGGACATTCAGGAGTTGAGAGTCAAGCATGACAAGGTGTTCAGTGATATTCCGCCAGGTAGACCTCCTGACAGAGGGATAGAGCACATCATTGAGCTCGAGGAGGGTGCGAAACCCGTTATGATAACTCCTTACAGGCATCCAAAAAGATTAAAGGATGAGATCGAGAAAACAATAAAGGAGTTACTTGATATGGGTCACATTAGACCAAGCAAATCACCGTTCGCTTCTTCTGTTGTTTTGGTGAAGAAGAAGGATGGAACGTTGCGCATGTGCATTGATTACAGGGTCCTGAATAAGAGGACAATTAAGAACCGATACCCGATACCGAGGATTGATGAGCTTATTGATGAGCTCCATGGTGCTTGTTACTTCACAAAAATTGATTTACGGTCGGGTTATCATCAGATCAGAGTCCGTGAGCAAGACATAGAGAAGACAGCCTTCAGATGTCATTGTGGGCACTTTGAGTTCGTAGTGATGCCATTTGGGCTCACTAACGCACCAGCCACTTTTCAGTCTACGATGAACAGGGTTTTTCATTCACAGCTGAGGAGGTTCGTCTTGGTATTCTTCGATGATATTCTCATATATAGCAGGACTTGGCAGGAGCACTTGGCTCATCTGGAGACAGTGTTGAGCATCTTGGAGAGGGAGTCCTTGCACGCCAAGGAATCCAAGTGTGACTTGGGAATGACCGAATTGCTATATCTTGGTCATATTATCAGTGCAGATAGAGTGCGTATGGATCCTGAAAAGATCCGCGCCATTGTTGATTGGCCCACACCGGCAAACCTGACACAGTTGAGAGGGTTTCTCGGTTTGTGTGGATTCTACCGTAGGTTCGTGAATGGTTATTCACGACATGCAGCCCCGATGACAGATTTGATGAAAAAGGGGGCATTTGTTTGGACTTCTGAGGCACAGGAGTGTTTTGTGAAGTTCAAGGAGGTGATGACCACATGCCCTGTTTTGGCACTACCCGACTTTACGAAGCCGTTTGAGCTTCAATGTGATGCATCAGGTGAGGGCATTAGTGCGGTGCTTATGCAGGACAAGCACCCGATAGTATATGAGAGCCGCAAGCTCAGAGGACCCGAGAGATTGTATAGCATATATGACAAAGAGATGCTCGCGATTATGCATGCCTTAGCAAAATTTAGACAATACCTTGTTGGCAGCAAATTTTGCATTAAGATTGATCATAACAGTCTGAGACACTTCTTGGGGCAGCGAGATCTCAATGACAGACAGCAGAAGTGGGTCAGTAAGTTGCAGGCTTATGACTTTGATATTTCATATATCAAAGGTACACAGAACGTAGTGGCGGATGCACTTTCACGTAGACCGTACTTGAGCACTATGGTTCAGATTTCGGAGGATTGGAGGCATATGATAGTGGCAGAGTATGCCAAGGACAGGTGGGCCTCCGGTATTGTTGAGGATGAAGCCAGTTGTGCGAATAACTTGATCATTACAAATGGGAATCCTTCTATTCCGGTTGAGAGG
>VDFB02208148.1:0-56037 GCA_007258455.2 Sequoia sempervirens
TTTGTTTTCTTCTCCAAACCTTCTTCTCTAATTTATTTTTGTCATCAGATGCTTGTGACTTTAAATTTTTCTTATGTAAGAAATCATTTCTTCTCTTTTGTTTCACAAACCTAGTTCTACAATACTTTGCAACATGACCATGGTTATGAAATTTATAACATATTACATTCATATTCTCAGAGAATGCATAGTGACTCCTTTTAGACCTTCTTCTACAATAACTTTCTTTATGCCCATAACCATTACATGAATAACAATAACCAGGAAATGAATAATTGTACCTCAATGATTTATTTTTCCAAGTAGGTGGAGATCCTGTGGACCTGTTGGCTCTACTTCTTCTTCCTCTATTGATGTCCTTGAATTGTCTACTATCAGCAATCTTAACTTCTAAATTCTTCTTTTCTTCAATCTTAGGGGTTGCAACATGATAACTTAGATCTATCTTCTTTCTTGGTGTTTTTCTGACTCCAGAACTTTGTCCTTCAACAAAGCCTAAACTAGTAACATCCTTGTGATGTTTTTTCTTGCTCAACATATCATATAAACACTTAGTACTCTTTTCAAATTGGAACTTTTCTTATGTAACTTCGAAGAAGCCTTTCCTAATGCATCTCTCAAAGATACTATCTAAGATTCATACTTTTCACAATCAACTTCTTTGGCCTTTAGCTGCTTATTGACTTCTTCCTTTATTTTCTTAACTTCAGCAACTTGAACCTTCATATCTATTATTTGTTCTTCTGCATTTTGAAGGGCTGAAAGAGTTTTAGTCTTAGATTCTTTTTCCTCTTGTAGCTGCAATTTTAACCTTTGGTTCTCCATTCTAAGTTTCTTAATCTCATCAAGAGCATAGATGAGTTCACCTTCCATATCAATCTCATATTCATTTTAATCAAACTCTTGTTCAAAATCACTCACTAAGTGATCTCCTTCATTGTCTACACTCTTCGCTACAAAATCATCTTTTGTACTAGGTTTAAGTGGTGTTTGTTGTTCAACATTATGTTGCCCGTATTTCTTTTTTCTCTGTTTTTTTTTACTTTTTGCCATAATGAGTACTCCACTACTTGGATCCCCTAAGTTGGTTAGACTTATGCAAGGGTATGGCTCTAATACCACTTGTTGGAGTACAATACCACTAAGAGGGGGGTGAATTAGTGGTATACCAATTTAAAATGACCTTGAATTAACCTTTCACAACTTTGATCATATAAAATGCAAGTTTCAAAATAGTTCAACTATCATGTGTTGCATCATGCATGTAAATCTATCAAGCTTGATTGAAAATAAAGAATCATAAAAGTTTAAGACACCATAGAAAATCAAATGTTGAAAGATACACAAGGTAGAATGTTTGAACATGCAGACCAAGTAGACCAAAAATAATGAGAAACCATAGCACAGTGATTTATGAGTGGAAAGACCTCATAGGGATAAAAAAAACACTCAGAAAAAGTTGCCTTAGTGGCTTAATAAAATCCCATGATTATAGAGCCTCACTAGCTACTTTTTGTGCCTCACTGGCTACAAATATGCCTCAATGGAAAGGAACCTCATTGGTTACAAGTATGTCTCAGGAAAATACATCTTCCTCACTAGAAAATACAACTTTCACATCAATATGGTTACGTGAATAAAAAGATAGAAGTATAATGTTTGTTTCAGCAAAAAATTCTTGTTTGTATCATTTTCATTGGAGACACAGAATCTACAAGTCAGTAAATGCAATTACAATTTGCACTTAAAGTGCATTCCAACTTTCATAACCGTTGCTCATCAATGCTTTCCTAAAACATGAAAATAACAATAACTCTTACTAGGTCTTCATAGGGTGAAACATGTGGAACCAACATTCCTTTCGTAAGAAACCCATCCTTAACCTAAACGAGCACTACAAACATGGGTGAGACATCCAATTATCTTGATTAATGTGAAAATTCCCATTCCCCCCAATTCATTAATTAAGTTATCATTGAATTAAAAAACTCTCCAATGGGTTACCCTAACAGTCTTTCACTAGACGTCGACCCCATTGAGAGCCACTTCTACTTACAACTAGAAGACTCTACACAACAAGCAAGACATTAACCATCTTGCAGCTTAACACAATCACATGAATCCAACAAAGTAAGGTATTAACCATCTTGCAACTTAACACAATCACATGAATCCAACAGAGCAAGGCATTGACCCTCTCACTCACATATTCCAAACACAAGAAAGTATAAATAGTGCAAGGCAAAGACCCTCACGCACACATAACATCATCATAAGAATCAGTGCAATACATAACATATTCATAAGAGTCAATATAATGTGCAAGGCATCAACCATCCTGCACACAACACAAAACATTGTCAAACTACTTGCAAAGTGAAACCATCAAAAGAACCACACATGCAAAATAACTCCCTCCCAAGCCTCTGGAAGCCAACCTTTACAGTGTGCACAAAAGACTCCCACTATTACACAATTATCAAATTCACCCCCAATCTCCAATAAACAACATAGTATTCAATGCTAATAGTCAAACAACAATACATTCATGGAAGACACCATTTCCTCATCTCATAATTCACATTAACTTAGCCTCTAATTCACAATTGTACTCAATAACCGATTGCATAATAGATTATAATTTAACTATTAAATAATAACAGAAGCAATCAGCTTTCAATCATCAATGCAAAGATAATCTCATTCATTCATTTAACAAAATCTTTTAACGATCTAAATATATAAATAAATCATTTACCTCTATTTAATTCCCAACTTCATTTATCTAGCATAATCTTCTAATTTTCATAGACAGAATTGTAGCTTTACTAAAATTATAATTTTTATATAAGCATATATACTTTTATAAATATATGGATTTATTATAAAACAGAATGTTGTTTTCTTTTTAACAGATTATCATACAATACTGCAAACATATACATACTTTTATATATATATAATTTGAAACCCAACCACCATACATTTACATCGAACCCATGAGATATAGATTTTATTAAATCTCCAAGGTAAGAGAAAATCAAATATCAACATAATCTAATTTTTATTTGAATTTGACACTTGTACATTCCATCAAAAAAATAGAACATAGGGCACATACAGCGAATTCCCAGCACCAAATATATATTCATCGATAGTACAATAAAATGCAAAATCATCAACTGCAGAGTATAGTTTGTCAAGCATAAACTATAGCCACTAACAATAAGTCGCCGACCCAAGAGAGAATACACCAAACCAAGGGACGTAAATATTCGAATGCAGAACAAAGGCACATCGAATCTGCAGATTAAAAGAAAATCGAATTCCAATCAAAGAAATATCGATACATAATTCAGTGAGTATCGATTGCCAAGCAAGGACGGGAAATATCAAATAAATCAAGTGCCATACGCAAGGCATCGAACTCCAAACAAAGAGGGGTTTTCAACATGAAGAAACGCAGACTTGAAGCATAAGGCGCAACAACAGCTCGCACGCAGGGGATAAAGTGGGCGCAATAAGGAAGTGACGGCTATCAAATATATTGTCTTTAAATCGAATCTCCAGCAAAATAGTGTGCATCGAATTCCAACATTCAACATGCTGTAGTTTCCAGTGACAACCAACATACTTAATGCATCGAATAAAAGAGGATACAGATTTAACTCATTAATTTGCTGCACAGCAGCCAGCTCACAAGATGAAGACGCAGAACCTAAATGCACAAATCGCCATTGCAGCTAATGAACGCCCAAACCAGATTATAGCCAAAGAAATCAAAATCTCAAATCATAGGATAAAACTGCCCCCAAACAGAACTGAGCGAAACGGAACAAGGGAGGCACATGGAATAAAGTCGCAGTCAAAAGAATGAAACCGTTGATTGAAATCTAGGTATCAAATTCCATAAAATAGAACCATCGAACTAAGCATTAAGTTATTCAACAAATATCACGCACATTATCGAATGCCAACTTAAATATAATCATTGGAATGGAATTCGCAGACTAAGAAGAACTCGACGTAGTCTGATAGGCATGCAAGCAAGGTGATTCAAGCAGTTTTCAGGATGACACACGTATGAATGGATTGCGGTTCAGAAATATAATATCCTCTAAAAGAAGGAAATTAAATGCTTAAGGAGATCCGAGAATAGGAAGAACTTAGGAGACTACTGCAAGCTAAATGTCTTAATCGATTAAAGGAAATGACTAAGGTTTGCAACCCATGTTAGCACATTCCATATGCATGGCTTTGCACATTTTTCATAATGTGATATCATGCATGATTAGAACATCTAGTAACTTCTACAGATCCCCTCATAAATTACTTCATTTGTGCATCAAATAACGACTGCTAGGAAATATGAATCGAGAGGGTGAGCAAAAGGGTGTGTTAGATCTGCATGAAAACAGAAGAAATTTATAATTATTGCATTCTATAAATACACATCTGATCCTTCGCATTAAGGGCGACAACATACGCTATGCATGCAAAATTAAAGAGAAACTGTAACGCACAAATCATTAAATCTCATAATCATAATACTTCTTGAGTCCTAAGTATAATAAGATGAATTCAATCCAAAAAGCTAAAGACACTCCTAGTTACATATTCCTAAGCTAAAATCAGATGTAAGAGGTAATTAGGATGTAAGATTCGAATATTATAACCATTCTCTTACCAAGTGAAGACTATTACCTGGAAAGATCGACCATAATGGAAAATCTTTGAGCACTTGCTAAGTAATATATGTTGGAAAATTCGGTGTCTCAACCTTGCAAAAAATTTCATTATTAAATTTTATTTGTCATTTAATATTTTCCCACAATTGGTTATTATTTTATTCAGCTCCAACATAAAAGAGTGGCGTTTGAATTTGTAATTGGCACTTTTGTCTCATGTCGGTGCCTTGAAAATTAAAATAGTAGTTGTCAAAAAATGCCGACATGATAGTATATCATGGAAGGACTATTTTTAGATGTATTATGACAGATTCTATGACAACTGTAAGGGTCAAAAATAAGGGAGAACAATTTGGACGGGAGAGTTTATTTTTAGACTGGAATCTTGGTTGAGAAGTTAAGCACATGGTTTTGTAAAACTACAGATGGTTTCTTGTATAACTAGAAGTCTATAAATTGGAGACTTGAGAAGAAGTTTGTGAGAGGAGAGTTTTATGCAGGATTATGTTGTCAGTTTTTCTTCCAGAGGAGCAAGATGTAAATCTTCATGTTAAGGCTTTGAGCCTACAAGTGTATTGTAACATGTTTGTTGTTGCAGTTTAATACATTGGTTCGATGCTTTGGAGTGTGGGGTTTTTTACTTGAAAGGGTTTTCCCCATGTATATTGGTGTCTCTTCTATTAGGTCTGTCTTTTTTCTATTCTTCTTCTTTTCATGTTCTTAAAATGTTAACATATATGTCGTTATGCTGCTAAATTTTATTTAGCTCTATAAACTACATTACCTTTCCTCTAAGGGTTAATGAGATGGAAAATCAACTATGTCTGTTTCCACTTTAAGGACATAGTAGTATGTACTTGCATCAAGTTTTTGAATATATGTTTAAGCAAAATATAAGATGTTGTAAGGTGCATGTTGGGTTCTCCTTTCCCTTTCAATTGGTATCAGAGCTACGGTGGTTCCATGGTTGCATGAGATTGCATGTGTTGGTTCTATAGTGTTTAAGGTTTTGAGTATTTCTTCTATTGTGATTTCTTAGCTTGGAAAGCTTGAGGGAATTTGTTTTGAAGGAATTGGTTGATTATTAATCCTTGGTTGAGTGGAAGTTTTGCAGTTGATCTTGTTTTTCAGGTTACAATAAGCATTGTGAAGAATGGAGAAGATAGAGTTTTATGGAGTTGACCATGTGGTTAGATTTAATATGATATTGATCTGGAGCTCCTATTTGATAGTATGTAATAACCCCCATGCATGGTGGTTATGTTCTCTCTTTCTATGGTCAGTTGCAACAAAGTATTCATGTTGGGTGTTTGTTCTTGGCTCCTTGATCACATGGAGAAAATTGGGTTGTCATGACTATGATTTAATGTGCTTATGTTGGGTGCTTGGTTTTAGTCCCTGGCATTGGAAGGCATTGTTTTCTTAACCTCAAATGCCTGTAGGTTGTGGAGTTGATTATTGGATGATCTAAAAGCTTCTAGAACAACCTAGCTCTTTCGTATGCTTGTACATGGTCATCGTTGTGGAGTTGGCTTACAAGTGGGCCTAGACTTCTTGGACCTCTACTTCCTTTTGGTTGACCTAGCACTTGCATGTCTCAGTTTCATATTGATTTGATATGAGGGTTTTGTAGATTTTATGTTCAAAATCTATGGTTATGCTTATCTCTGTTATTCCATTGTTCTAGTAAAGCTGTTATTGGTGGTTTTCAGACTTATTGTTCTTCCAGATGATAAGTGGATATGGATTCGCATGTGTCTCAGTGACATGGTGGTTTTGTAGGTTTTACACGATTAATCAAAACTTGTGGTTTTGTAGATTTGCGAATAAACTATTTTTCAGATTATGATTCCTTGGAAGTGTTTATGGATGTAAGATAGTTGCAGGTTTTCATTTATGCTTCGTGCATGGTGTGAGGAGGTTTGTAGCTTTCTCAGTATGGAGATGTTGGTATGTGATTAGTCACTCATCATTTCTATAGTATTTGATTGATGGGTTCCTTGACTATGGCTACTCATATGTGGACTTGTTTGGAAAATTAGATATGTGGTTGATTTGGTGTTTGAGTCTTGTGGTCTACATGTTATCTTCTTGTTATCTCAGTTTGCAGGTTACTAATGTGATGATGAGTTTGCATGTTTCATGTTGGGATCTATGAGTTATGCAGTTTTGTGGACTGATCACCTATCTGATTGCAGTGGGATGACTCAGATGTGGATTGTCTATATCCACAAGATTGATTCAGTATTTATGCAGACTTTGTTAGTTGGCCTTGTCTATGGTCATTTTTGCATTGGGATGAGAGGATGAATGATTAGAGTGCCTAGATAGTTGGTTATTAGGACTTGTAGCATGTTTATCATGATGTCATGGATAGCTTGGTTACACAGTTTAGTGTGGGCTTTTGACAGTGATGGTTTTATCTTCTTGACTTGGAGATCTTGGTTCTACTTTATTCTTTTGTAGTGCTAATGTTGCAGGTGAAGTATTTGATTGTGTTAGAGCCATGGATTATCTTCATTGAGAGGATGGTTATCATAATGCCTTGATAAACTCGGTATCACAGTTTCAGTGGGAGCTTTGGCAGTGATGTGGATTTATCACTTGGTGATGGATGATCTTCTACAGTGGTTGTAGGTGTCATGGTAAGAATTTTGGATTATGATCCTTATATGTTGTGAAATTATTGACATCTTGAGTTCCATTGTTAGAGGATAGTTATCTTTGAATGTGATTGGAGATGGTATTGTGCCATGATAGATTCTTATTTCTAAGATTGAAATTTTGGCATGATGGTACCCCTTTGGCAAGCTATGTGCATTGGAGCTAGTAGTGATGTCCTAGGAGGAGATGTTAGATCATGATGTCATGTGTATTCCTAGATTTTGCAGACATGCAGTGGGAGCTTTGATAGTGGTCTAGTGAAGTTCTCTTCAGTATTTAGTATTAATCATTTGCTTGAAGCTTCATGATTTTGCAGGATGCATTTGAAGTTGGCATATACTGGTTGAGGGATGCTCATGGATACTAGAGAGACTTGAGGTGAAGCTAGAGATCTCTTGTTATGGGGATCATGTGTTGGAATGGAAAAATTTCATCAGAAAAACCAAGGAACCTTCACTTGTTATGGACATGCATTCATGTTTGGAGCTGAGAGGAGATTGTTCTTGGAGAGAGTCTATGAGGCTTGGTGTATCTCAATGGATCATTCTCATTCCCTACTCTCAATTTACTTGGTAGCTTATGATTTGAGAGGTATTTCCCCATTATATCTTTCAAATGTGTTATGTTTTGTGCTTTGATTTCTCATGGGATTGATTTGATTCATGGTGTTTTGGATACTCATTTGAGGATGGTTTAGCATGATTTTATATGATTTATCTTTCATAGATATGGATCTTGAGCTATGGATAGTTAGTTCTGGAGGATTCATTTTGAGAGATTTTATGGCATGGTTATCTCCTTGTGCATTCGAGTTTATGATATCATTCTTTTATGAGGATTGTTAGGAGATGGTTTATGGGGATGTTTTCTATGAGCTTGATCTTCTTGATTAGAGAGGCTTACATCCATGTTGGCATTGTTACATTGTTGTACTTGATCTATGAGGTTGAGTGTATGGATGTTGAGGTTTTTCAGGTGGGGTTTTGTGAAGGAGATCTCACTTGGCACAACTTAGCACTTGGTGGTGTTGGTAGAAGGACATGCTATGGTTTGCAGTTTCTCTCTATGGTCTCATGTTTCTTCCTAGAGGTTCTCATTCATCTAGTATGATCACTAGGTTTGTGGTCATCTACTGTTGTTGTACTTTATTGTTTTTTAGCAACAATATGTTTTCTTTTAATGTATATCATTTGAGATGTGGAGGACTTGGGAGAAGTGGAGGAGATCAAAGGTGAGAGAGTGAGCAGAAAATTGTTCATGGAAGTATGCTCTATTATGCAGCAGTTGGTTCTAGTTTGCATATAATTATGATTTTTCTTTGTATTACATGCTTTGATTATAAGCCACACTTTTATGTAAGTGTTGATTGGTAGACTTTGTGTTGATTTGGTTGGCATTGCTCATGCAGTATGATTCCTAGGATGTATGTATATCTTTGGTAGATTATTTTTCATTGGACTACAATATCAAAGGTCTTCATATTTTTTGCACATCACCGGCTTTGGTGTGTTTGTTATCATGGAAGATGGCAACTTTGAGCAGGACAGTGGATTATACAGGGATGAGAGCTGCAATATGGGCTAGATATGTCATGTGCAAAAGTTCTATCAATGGTGGGTATTTTAGTTTGATGTAAACAACTAGTTGTGGTTGTTGTTCTAACTATTTTTGGAGCATTCATGCTTGATCTTGTTTTGGAGGTGTTTGGACTTCAAATTTGTGTTATGGTAATGAGTTTGAAGCTGGATACATTGGTGTGTCTATGTGACATTTTTTGTTTCATCATGTTTTTGGAATTCTAATGTTTTTGTCATGTTGGTGATCACTTGGAAGATGTTATAGGTGCTTATGTAGAACTCATGAGCATAGTGAAGTTTAGTTGAGGCAGTATGGTAACCTTGGTTGTTCATAGATTGGTTGTGTAATCCCTTGACTCTTGCAAGGTATTCGACAAGTGGGAGAATGTTGGAAAATTAGGTGTCTCAACCTTGCAAAAATTTTCATTATTAAATGTTATTTGTCATTTAATATTTTCCAACATTTGGTTATTATTTTATTTAGCTCCAACATAAAAGAGGGGCGCTTGAATTTGTAATTGGCACTTTTGCCACATGTCGGTGCCTTGAAAATTAAAGTATTAGTTGTAAAAAGATGCCCACATGATAGTCTATCATGGAAGGACTATTTTTAGATGTATTATGACAAATTCTATGACAATTGTAAGGGTAAAAAAAGGGAGAACAATTTGGATGGGAGAGCTTATTTTTAGACTGGAATATTGGTTGAGAAGTTAAGCACATGGTTTTGTAAAACTACAGATGGTTTCTTGTATAGCCAGAAGTCTATAAATTGGAGGCTTGAGAGAAAGTTTGTGAGAGGAGAGTTTTATGCAGGATTATGTTGTCAGTTTTTTTTCCAGAGGAGCAAGATGTAAATCTCCATGTTAAGGCTTTGAGCCTACAAGTGTATTGTAACATGTTTGTTGTTGCAGTTTAATACATTGGTTCGATGCTTTGGAGTGTGGGGTTTTTTACCTGAAAGGGTTTTCCCCACGTATATTGGTGTCTCTTCTCTTATGTCTATCTTTCTTTTATTCTTCTTCTTTTCATGTTCTTAAAATGTTAACATATATGTTGTTATGCAGCTAAATTTTATTTAGATCTATAAACTACATTACCTTTCCTCTAAGGGTTAATGAGATGGGAAATCAACTATGTTTGTTTCCGCTTTAAGGGCATAGTAGTATGTGCTTACATCAGGTTTCTAAATATATGTTTAAGCAAAATATAAGATGTTGTAAGGTGCATGCTAGGTTCTCCTTTCCCTTTCAATATATATGAGGAGCTTACTAAGCAAAGAGGTTTAACCAAGAGATGTAGCCACAAACAACAACCGAACCAAGAAGGCTAGAAGCTAAGGTGCAAATACCCTCATTGACCAAGCTCACCAAGCTAGCACCAGTCAAACTTAAATCACTGAGATTATGAATTAGCAGAGTCGATTTGGTAATAATAAAGGCACATGTATCTCTCCACTAACTCTGATCTAAGTTAAAGATCTTTGAATCCTAAAGAAAAGAATCATTAAAATCATTTGCCTAATATATAAATAGATCAAGAGAGAACAATACATTTGTTTGATGTAGCTTGATACAGTCTGATTAAAAATTGAGGAAGGAGTTCACATACAAACTCTATGTTACCTGAAAATCCAATTGTATCTGCTTGATGAGCTTCGTGGTGTTCTGATCTTCTCCTCCTTTCTTCCCCACGAAAAATCTACAGCATATCCAATTTTCTTGGAGACCCAATTTTCTTCTTCTCCCCCAGACCAAAAATCCATAATCCTCCTCAATACCTCTCCAAAAAAATCATAATTATTCACAACAATCTAATAGAACTCAAAAATCTCCAATAGACAACTAGTTTCCTTTTTTGACAATCAGTTAAAAACTATGCATGCGCTCCACAAAATCTTTTTCTATCTTTTAATTATTTTTACTGCTTATTAATTGCAACATTCTATTCTAGTCTTTATTTTATTTTGTATTGTAATATTTTCCCAGATTTTTAATTTATTATAATCCCATCATCATTAATAACTATATTTATATTTAGTGATAAAAATATTTTTTAAATTAATAATTTAATTTAATGAATTAATCAACCAAGAATGACTTATATATACTATTTACAACATCATGAAAGGGTGAATCATAGGGCACTAAAAACATAGCATCCTTCTCTTATGTCATTTGGATCAAAGGTACCTTAGAATAATTTATATCCTCCTTCATGATATGTGCATAATAATATTACAAAGGGGAAGATAGGCGTATTATAAAATCAACCCAAAAATAAAGAGGGGGAAGATAGGTGTATTATAAAATCAACCCAAAAATAAAGAGGGATGGAAAAGAATGAACCAAAATAGGTAAATCCAAGGAATTCTTTGTCATAGGATTGAAATCTAGAAACCATGGCTTCACCAATCAAAATTATTTCTTTATTTTCTCTGTCCATATGTCTTTCTATCTTTTATTTGCTATCTATTTTTCTCATCCTCTCAATTATCTCCCTTTGTCTATCTATCTTCCTTGCTCATTTCTATATTTTCTCATTTTTATATTTTTATTAGCTTCTTTCTCTTTATTCTCTCTCACTTGCTTGCTCACTCACTCTCTATTTTTTTTATTCTCTTCATCTATCTTTTATCTTTTTTTATTTAATTTCTTTGTCATTTTTTTCCTTTTTGTCTTTGTATGTAGATTTTTCATTCTCTCCCTTCCTCTATTTATCGTATTTTTTCTCTTTTTTTTAGTCTCTTTTTTCTATAACATTTTGTTTGTTAGATAAGATTGATTGAGCATCTCTTGTAGGTCACATAATTTTCATTTACTTATTCACATTGGGTGCAAGTAGAGAGATTAATGTTTTGGACATATTCATGGAGACTAGGGATTTGTAGTGTAATATTTATTCATGTGATAATACAATGTGTGGATAGTTTTGGAGGCTTGGTTTTTCCCTTGTGCAGATTTTTCTACAATATATTTTGTGTCATATTATTTGTATGTTTGCATATTCTTTTGCATATTTTTCATTCATGAAGTTTTATGGAAATAGTTTTAGATTGATGCAAAGTTTTCTTCCTTTGGTATCAAAGCTTAGTTGTTAGGTTGCGGGCAAAGATCACCTTAATATTGTTAACACTTGGAAAGAGTAGATTTTTATGCACAATTAATTCCATGGATTTGTAAGAAAATAATAAAGTCATTTTAAAAATAATTTTGTATGGTTGCAATTTTTTTTGTATTATAAGATTATATTTGGTGATAAAAAAAATCAACTATACCTATTCTAGCCAAAGACTTTTGGGGACCAAGCCTTGGCCTGATGACCAAATGAATGGGTTGTCACAACCAACATGTGGATCTACTAATGCATTGTTCATTGAGTCCAGTGAACGAAAACTATTCATAAGGCCACAAGACAAGTTTTTGAGGGCCAATGAGAATAAAACACATGTTTTATCAGGATTTTCTTAATAGGAAACATGAAAAATAAAAAAATGTTGTTGAGCCTTCCCTTGCAGGCTTGAATAAGTTAAATTCTACATACGCAAATCCAAATAAAGCTAGAGGGAAGCACACAATATGAATTCTAGGGAGTTCATGAGTTGGGCACCATGGATTTTTAACACATAGGGAAAACAAGGGATAAATTTGCATGGGGTCAAATGATCATAATGAGCTCAGAAAAAAGGGAGGTCAGGCTGATTTATAAGGGAAATTAATGACATGCTACACAAACTTCTTTATACCCTAAATACTAGAAATTGGGCATCGTTCCCAAGATATATAACCCTCTAGATGTTGAAACCTTCACAAAGAAACCTTTAGTATTTACCTTGAAGTCTTAGACCAAACCAAACATTTATAATCTAAAGGATTGGTTTTCTATAGGTTCTATTAGCAGTTTAATTTGTCCATTTTATGACAACTCAAACCGAATTGTATGTATGGTGGAATTGTTATTTAAGTTATATGTGGAAACTCCCTAAGATCTAAAACTAATAACTATAAACATAATTTACATGTATACATAATGTATAAGATTGTATGTATGATGGAATTGTTATTGAAATTATACTGAGAAGCTCTCTAAGACTGAAAATATAAAAATATAAGCATATGTAATTTACATGTATACATAATGTATAAGATTTGAATGGAGTTTTCCATTATATATAAATATCTAATTAAATATGTATTTTCCTTGGTTGCTAGTATTAGGCTATCAATAGTCAAGACTTGTAATAAGATTTTCACTTTTAAACAAGGGTAATTTAGAATACACTATTGATAATCTTAGCTTCCTACAAACTAAAGTAGAGATGTATATTTGACTTTAAATAAATATTTAATGAAAATTAGACATAGCTTAATAATGGTTAAAGTAGGGACTTTGACTTATGGATTTTGGACTCTAGATGAAGGAAAATTTACCCTGCACCTAAAATACTTGGACCCAACCATTGTGCTAAAATATTATAGATAATTGTCAAGTCATTAAAAGGAAGAGGCTTATTAAAAACAATACAAGAAAAATTTAAATCATCTTATATTCATCATAATATAATATTGTATATTATTTTGTGTGTGTATCATGGTGTAATCTCAATTTTATGATCTACCATTTTTCAAATTGTTATTAGAGCCACAACGTTTGGAAGAGAAAGATAGATAGAAGAAATGTAGGTGGTTGTGTGGGTGAAGTTTGTATAAGAGAATATTGCCTTTGAGGATTCTTCATATTTTTTCAAATATTTAGTAGGGTTTTTTGTCCATGGTTTTTTTGTTGTTGTAGATATTAAAACTGTGTGAAAGGAATTTGAAGGATTTTATGAATTTCTCTATCCAAATTGTATGCCAAAGAGTGTCACCCATGAATATCTATTATATTTGATGGTAAAGAATATTATTCTAGGAAACAATAATTTCCAAATGGAAACGCCAAAATAGAAAATAGAATGTGCTAAAATTCTTTGCATTTTCCTATTTGTGAATGGGAATAAATTGCATTGCATCAAAGTGAAAATAATTTCATTAACCTTCATCAAGTAATTGCTAATAATATTTCATTTACTCATCTTTATGGATCTGAGTTTGTTTTGTAATATCATTTTCCTATTTATGTTTTCACTCTAGTAAAGACTAACAAGAGTATCAAACATCTCCTTGACTGCTTTCTTTTTTGCTAAATGAGGAACTAAATAGTCTTTTACCATATCCATGATTACCCATATGGCTTTTATCAAACATCTCCTTGGTTTTTTTCTTCACATGAGCTACCAACTACAATGCAAATCTCTAACCATGTGGGTTGATGAAATTGTAGCTTCTGATATAAACCCTAGCCACCATTTTTAACCCTTCAAAAATGACCTAGAAATATTTTACAATTTCCAATGTAACCTTTGCAAAATTGTAGAGAAAATGGTTCAATTTGAGCATTGAACTAATTTTAAAAGCTTTGGTATTTTAGTATTTCCAAGGAAAAATAAAATAGTTGGATTATTCTTCAGGAACCAACCTAAAATTTCTTTCCAAATAAAGTTTATGATCATGCAAACATCCATCCACAAATCCCTTGGTTATTAACTGTTATTTAACCATGAAACCATTGTGATTTTAAGGTAAAAAAGGAGGCATGGATTATAGTTAAAACACTACATTAATTTTATTATCATCAGACCTTGGTATTCACAACCCTTGACTTCATGATTTTCCTTCACTCTTCTAGGTCTAATACCATGCTAAATTTCCAACCCTAGGAAACTGTCGTCCTAATGTTTCTTTAATTAATTAACTCAAGTCAAATTATTAACAGAAAAAAGTAAATTTATAAACATTACAACAACCACACAAAAATTGAAATGACAAATTACAAAAGAATTTAAAACAAATACAAATAAAATTTACACCTTCAAATCAATGTTGTTTTTGTTTTAAAAACTTACAAGGAAACCTCTAGAAAATATTCATCTAATAGTTGCATGGAATTTATCATCATTATATATTACATTCTTCTAATTTTCTCCCATCTTTATATAGTATTCAACTAAAAATATAATCTTCCCTCAACACCCTAGCAAGAAAGGAATTATGCTTCAATCCAAGTTTCTTTATGAAAACTTCAAACTTTCTTTTTGCTAAGTGCTTGGTTAGAATATCAATGATGTGTTGATATGTGGAGATCTAATGGAGCTTCACTTGTCCCTTTTGAATCTTGTCTCGAATGAGGTGAGATGATCTCTACATGCTTGGATTTGTCATGAAACCTTGTATTCTTTGAGAGTACAACATAACTTTGATTAAATACTCTCTCTCTCTCTTCTTTATGTTTGTTCTCTCATTTGTTCTTTTACTTTCTTTTTCTTTGTTTCTTTCTCCCATTTTCTTTTTTCTTTTCTTTTTTTCTCCTTTTTTAATCTTTATTTCTTCTTTCTCTCATGCTTTACTTTCTTTCTATTATAGTTTTTTCTTTTTTTTCATCTATCTCTTTCAACATCTATTTATATGTTTTTTTGTCTCATTTATTTTTTTACCACCTATATATTTCTATTTATTTCTAGCATCAATTCCTTTTTTAATTACCTTTCAATATTTATTTCTACATATTTAACTAATTGCCTCTCTCTCCCTTTTTGTCATTATTTGCTTCTTTTGTTATATATCTATCTTGCTTTGTTCATTTTTATTTTCTCTTTATAATTGTCCCTCTTTCTAACCCCATTTTTATTTTTTATAATTGTTCATTTTTATTTTCAATTCCTTTTTCAATTAACTTCACTATTTATTTCTCCATCACTTTATTTCATTTTTATTTTTCTTTTACTCTCTCATTTTCCTTCTTGATTTCTTTTGTATTATTTTTTCTTTCTCTCGCATGGTAATTTCTTTTTTGTTCTTCCTTTTCCTTTTCTCTATCACATTATCTCTTTCTTTGTCTATGTATCTTTCTTTTCTTTTTGTTTCACTTTTAAACTCTTACCTCTCTTAAATCTCTTTCCTTCTCTTTCTTTGGTTTTTCTATGATTTTTTTGTTATTCACTATTTCTTTCTATATTTTTTATTTTTTCTTTCTTGCTTCGATTAAGCATTTCTTTCCTTTTTTTAATCTCTTTTCTCGTTGTCAAATCCTTTCTTTATTTGTTAATTCCTCTCTTTTTTTTGTCCCTTTTATCTTTATTTTTCTCTCAACTTTCTCTATTTTTGTCCCTTTTTACCTATTTTTCTTGCCTTTTCACTCTTTTAATATTACCTCTATTTTATGTATATTACTTTTTGTTCATTTATTTTTGTATTAAATTACTTTTTTATTTTGTTTCTCTTCTTTTTTTCTTAAATCCTGTGTTTATTTTCTTTTATTTTCTTTCTTTTTTTATCTTTCTTTTTAATTTTTAATTTATTAGTTTATCTTTTTTCTCACATTAACTAATTTCTATATCTATCTCTTTGTTTTCTATCTCACTTTAAACCTTTGTTTCTCTCTTTCTTTGCATGTATTCTCTCCATTTCTATTTAAAATATTTCTATGTTTCGTCATCAATCTTTATCAATTTTTGTTTCACTCTTTTTCTTTATCATTTCCCCCCTTTTCTTAATCTATATCTCTATGTATTCCTTCCCCCTTTCTCTCTCCACTTTCTTTATTTATTTCAAGTTTAACTCTATTTCTGAATCTCTTTTTTTATTCTCTTTCTTTACTTAAGTTAATCTTTGTTATCACTCTATCTTCCTTCTTTCTCACACACACACTCTTTATATATATTTTCTATTATGTATTTTTTCCATTCACTATTTATTTATTCAACTTTAATTTTTTCATTCTCTTCTTTTTTCTCCCCTTTCTTTGTGTTTTATTTTTCATTTTTCAATATTCTTATTTTATATGTTTCCTTTCTATCTTTTAACTTTATGTCTTTCCTTTATTCTCTCAACCTTCCCCTACCTCTTTCTCTTTCTTTATTTATTTCTTTGATTTTCCATTTATTACTTATTTTTAAACTTATAATTTCTAATTTCTATCTAGATCTCTCTCCCACAACTACTCATCTTTCTTTTTATCTAATTTATTAGACCATTCTTTCCCTTCATGTCGTCTCTCTACATTTCTCTTTATCTGCATTTTTTTTCTATTTGTTCTAATAATAGTTTTAATTCTTTCGTTATTATTTTAACTCTCTTTCCTCATTTGATTTTCATTCTCTCTATCCTTTTTTTTCTTTTTGTATTTGTAATTTTCTATGTATCTTTATTTTGTTATACCTCTCTTTATTTTTTACCTTAATTTATTTATGGTTTGTATTAATCTTGATCTCTCTCTCACCCACTTACTCACACTCTTAATTGGTTTCTTTTTCATTTTGCTTCCATCATATCCCCTAGGACTCATTAATTTTCTTTCATGACCCCTAGCCCCATGGTAAAATTTGGACTAATGGTGGATTTTATGACCATATTATGTTAAATGAACTTATGTGTGGGTGTGATGGTTATGATATGTAGATGCTAGTACTAATGAATGTCTTTATAACATTATCATGTGATTGGTGAAATATAAATGTATTGATTTTGTTTATACTAACTTAGACTAATGACTTGGTTGGTGGAATTTGGTGAGGTTTGTCATTGGTTGTAGGTACTCGAGGTGCAAGATGAGGTGGATTGTGTGGTATAGTGATGAGAGATAGACAAGATTTAAGGCCAAATACCAATGAAAAACTCTAAATGTAACTTCACCCTAACCTAAGTTTTACCAAACCTAGTACTGAGTAAGAAAATTTTGCTAAATGATCTTTGTAGTTGAACGTGTAAGGTTGTCTAAGGTGATAACTCTGCAACAATAAATTAAGCTTTCAAGGATATTTATTTTCTCTTGTTAAGCCTAAGACCTTGGGTTTTGATTATATTACCATCATCTATTTGGAATAAGATCAATTATCTTTTAGTCTATTATTATAGAGTTAATTGATATATAACTATTACTAAGGAATTATGAGATTTTATTATTTGTTGTATCAGTAATGATAGGCTGATAAAATTCAATGTATATGTATGTTCCCTTATCAACTAGGGATGAGGGTTTAATTGGAAAGATTTTGGTAAGAAAAAAAAAATTAGCAACCTTAAATCTATAATCAAAACTACTTTAGGGAAGACCATAGACTTCCTCTGTAAATTAATTAATGAATTGTTCAAATAGATCTTCTACCTTCCACAATGGGTCATTGGGAAGGTATGTTCCCTCTTCAAACATATTTTGATGAT
Organism: Sequoia sempervirens; assembly: GCA_007258455.2. NCBI lineage: Eukaryota > Viridiplantae > Streptophyta > Pinopsida > Cupressales > Cupressaceae > Sequoia > Sequoia sempervirens. The sequence goes on from VDFB02208148.1 coordinate 18,187, forward strand.
AAAAAAATGTTGTAATAAACTTTGAACATCTGAGTCCTCTATTAAGCCATGTGAAGGATGGTAGGGTAGCAAACTAACATTGAGTGGATAATGAGTTGTCTACCTTACTAGCTTATGTTAGGAGTGAATAGTTATCTCCTTTTTGGTTGAATAACAATCATAAAAAATTGGGAATGAATGGATTTTTAACCCTCATGTAACATAACACCAAAATGAGTAGTTGATCCATAGAGGTGGTGGGCCTTACAACCTAGGAACCTCTCTTATAGTTATAGTGCTAAGGTTGGTGCAAGCACTCAATTTAACTCCAATACATGGAGTAGGACCCTAAGAAGGCATAGGTAGAAGCTTTAAACCTCTAATATGTAATCTATTTCTATCCATATGAGGTGATCATTGATGGAAAAAAATCTTATGACCTTCTCAGAGATAAGTTTATCCATGCTCGACATTGACAGTAGTCAAGGAGCATACTATATCGATGGAATATTAGTCGTACAAATTGGATAGTGGAATGGATTATGCCAAAAATATGTGGGCTTTAGGGCCAATGACATGTCGGTGATGCATACCCCATATTACTCTAGAGGCTTGGATAGATTCTGCCAGGAGCATGTGGACCTTGGGACTAGTAGCATCTAGTTGATGGACATCCAGTGTATGCTAGAGGGTTGGATATTTTTTCACTAGTAGTGTGAAAACCTTAGGGCCAACAACATATAGGCAATAGACTAGCTTGTTTTCTTAGCCATTTGATGGATTACAAGGAAGATAATTTCTAATGAAGCATTTAAGTAGGTAAACAATTGGACATACCTTGTAGAATTGTTATGATATAACTAGATATGGAGTTAGTTTCTTTGATACCAATGGTAGGAACACTTGGGTAGCCATTCATTAGGAAGTTTATTTTCTTAGATACCAATGATAGGAACACTTGCATATCTATTCATTAGGGATTTGACCCTATGAACTACAAGTTGGTATAGATGTCTACTCTCTCACCATGGGCCACAAAATCTACATGAAGAGGTGGATAGGGATTATATCCACTTTGGAGGGATCATATTGCACACCTAAGGCAAACCAATATAGGTTAAACACATGGATTCCACATGACCTCACAAAACACTTAAGGTATGCTTTAGGCAGTGTTAGTTGTGATTCCTTCATTGGCCTTTTTTTTCTAAAATATTGGCATTTCTAGAATGACTTTTCATAGGTATGAATGGTAAATTATTTTTTTCTATAAATTTACTTGCATTGTTGTCTTTAGTTGTTGATTACTCATTGTTATCACGATTGTAATATTATGAAAAAATGTAATAATTTGTGGATCTCATTGGGGTTGTTATCAAAAATTCTATCTTAATTTTTTTTTCTTTTGTTCAGTCTCTCTCTCTTTGTGATAAAATATTGAGATCTATTAAAGAGGTCCTAGCCAAAAAAATCACAAATTAAAAAAAAATGTAGATAGAAGAAAATCTATACTCTTTTCATGTGATCAAATAGTTATACCAACACTAGTTTATCTATTCTAACCTTCATTTTATGAATTTATGTACATGTGAAATCCACATCTTCCTTATTCTCTAAGTATGATAGAGGCATAGATAGGGATTGGTTAATATATGATAAAATTAAATCCACAAACCTATCTCCATAGCCCCATTCTTCTTCCTATGAAAGAATAGATTCCATACATGTTTACATCTTCAAAAAGGCTCTAAATTAGAATATTTTGATCAATAGGAGACATATCCCAAGAAATTTGATAGAAAGTTTTTAGTGTACCTATTGATTGATACCCCAAAAATTCATCCCTTTTGACAACCTTAGTATCCTTCTTCTCTACACTTTGGATAAAAGGTGCCTCAAAAGAATTATTATCCTTCACAATATTTGTATAATAGAATGTGGAGGAAAGGAGGAGGCATCATGCTCTCATTTTTTGGAAAGATTCTAACACATGCCTAACCCCAAACTCTCTTGTTTAAGAGATCATGTTTTAAGGAAGTATCTTCATCTTATGAAGCATCTAGAGGATGTTGTGTAACCATTATATAGGATCAAAGGTGTCTTAGAGGCATTATTGTCCTGCATGAAATTTTGTTAACACCTTTTCAAAGGTGAAGATGAGGTATCATGTTTTTTTTTAGTAGGATTCGAAGATTCCTTACCTCAAACACTCTTGTTGAAGAGATCTTGTTTTTTGGAATTATCATCATCTTAGAAAGAATTTAGAGGAAGGTGCATACCTAAATAGGATAGCTAAGGTCCATTTCACAATGTATAACTTTTTTCATGTATGAAAGTTTGATAATCAAGAAGTTAACAATAATGTGTCCAATTAGAAAAAAAATTGACATGACAATGGGATATTCTGATAGTGTAAAACATACTTCTATATATTTCCCCCTAGATACAACCATACCTCCTCAAGTAAACATTTTAAAGAGGGATGGACAACAAATAAACCCAAATAAGTAAATCTAAGGAAAAAAAATTCATGGGATTGCAAGCAAGAAACTATGGGTTCACCAATCAATATTCTTTGTTTATTTTCTCTGCCTATATATATTTTTATCTATTATTTTTCATTCACTTATCTCTATATCTGTCTATCTAATTCCCTTTCCTCTTTCTATATTCTTGCATTTTATCTTTCTTTCTATTCTCTCTCTCTACCTCCCTCACAATTTTTTTATTCTCTCCATCTCTCTTTTTTATCTGTTGGCATAACAACTAACACCTCTGGAGTATGAGTTGGTACAGATAGCTATGCACACTATGCAATGAGTGCTCTTCAAATTAGGAGGGGAAGCTCCCTCGTTGTGCTTGAAAAAAGTACTTGTAAAGGAAAATAAACTAAAACTATATCCTATCTTTTTGTCTTAGCTGTAAGAGGTACAAGGCTTTCACGAAAACTATATACGTTGCAGCTAAGTATTTTCTTGTTTCACAGATCACTAACTACAACTAGGCTAACTACTTTAAATCTATCCAGTTTCCTCAAGAAAACAGAGCATGAGGAAATGGAGTAGGAATTATTATCTAACGATAAACAAGTATAGATTCTCAACTTGAAGGCAAGGTGACACATCTATCATCTCAATCTAAACAAGTTTATTATTCACAAAACACCATACAATAAACAAGAATAGATTCTCAACTTGAAGGAAAGGTGGAACATCTATTAGTTCAATCTAAACAAGTTTATTGAACACAAAACAAAATCAATATAACTAAGGAAAGAATTCACCATCATAATTGCATGAAACCCAAGTGGCATAACAATTCATCATAACAGTAAATACACATGACTAGATACAAAACGAGCAATATTGAAGGCAAGGTAGGCACAACATATATTTCTCTTTCGTGCAAAAGTTATTTACAAATGAGAAAAATCTCTTATTTATAGACATCAAAATGTGTCGAGAACCCTAAAATCACCTTGATTCAACTACAGTCTTGCAATGCATGCAAGATTTATTGCTAAACCCTAACACAACAAACTATACAATTAACTAGAAAATTACCATCAATTAACTGGTACATCTAATCTAAATGGACAATGTGCAAGCATGAACGTCCTTATTGAAAGCAAAGTTAACTGGAACACTACCTTTAGTTAACTGGAAAACCCTAATCCTAACTCCTGTGAAGATAATTCCAAGGAAGAGATATGCATGTATGAAATCAACAAGTGAACTCAAGAGTGAAAATTGAGTTAACTACTGCTCTTGACTCTATCCTCAAAAATAACTATAGGTCCCAACTAGAAGATCACTCCAAGTCATCTTGGTTTAACACCTTGACCAAGAATTCATCAATCAATCTATCTTCTAGAAATTTGAAGCTGTCCAAAACAATAATCTATTTCTTCAATTCCCTGTCACTCTCCTTGATCGTTTGCATGCATTCTCTGACATCTTTAGTCGCTTTCTTGAAACTAGCTAAAATCATCAAAAAAAATTCTAGCTTAGCCACCACAAGATCTCCTTCAAGGTTATCATGAATCAGCTTCTCAAACTTGGCTTGCACTATGTTTAATTCAATATACGTGTCATCCTCAAGAAGGTAATGACACAGAATCTAAATAACAAAACCACTGATGAGTGCAAGAGTTCCGACAATGTTATCCTTTAATGAAAATAACTTGGTTGAGATCTTTTCCAATATCTCCATTTTGAAAAGGTGTTGCTCTTTCCAAGTGAAAACCTTGTCTCTATCTTCATCAATCTCCAAAGCATTATATGCAATAGACAACTCAGATAAAAGAACTAGATCCTTGGCTAAACTCTTTGCAACTGAAATCTTGAGCAGTTGGATGCCTTGACGAAGTTTACGTGCATCACTCCTCAACTGATACAAATCCATAAGAAGATGTTAACCTGTAACAATTAAGCCTACAATCCAGTTCTCCAAAAATTTTCCATGATTGACCAACTGATCCAACTTTTGTTGTTCTACAAGTGTATTATGTAGAAGCACAAGTGCTCTACTCAAATCTTCGTGGAAAAGATCAGAGATATATTGTCGAAGTTGACTGTTCTCAGCCATAAGCAGTGCCTTATCTTTCCATCCTTTGTGATTTTTCCTTCAAGATTATTGGTGATAATCTTAAGAAGGCTGGCATCTATCTCTCGAGTGGTCTTGCCAAGATTTTATTTGGTGAAAGTAAAGTCACCGATTTCAACTTCATCTGAGCTCTTACCTTCTAGAGGAGTAGCAACCTCTACAACAATATCTGACTCTGGAGTCTTCTTGATATGCACCTACTTCTTTATTTTCTTGTTCGACCTCTTCTGATAAGGCTCACTAAATTTAGATAAATCAAGGTTGTATGAAGGTTCTCCCCTTTGTCTCCCCAAAGACCTCTCAATCCAACAATACTAAACAATATTATCAATTCGAGGAGATAGAGTCCCTGATGTATCAACATGTGGTGGTTCAATTGTCTCTGATTCTACTCCAACTAGTATCTCAGGCTCTAAATCTATATCAATAGGCTACACATGTGATGAACTAGGAGGTGAAACATGAGGCTCGGCCTGAATGACTGTCTCCACTAGTATATCAGGTGCATTCTCTACCTGGTTCTGCTTCCTTTTACTAGTAGTCCTCTTTCTTGTGTTTCCACTAAGTCTAACTCCTTCAAGTGGCATCACAATAGCCTTGAGCCGAGGCCTCGACCTCGAAGTAGAAGGTAATGAAAAAAATTAACTGTCAGCTCTACTACAGGAACTGAATTTCTCCTCTATTTACTCTCCATGAAATTCTTGTTGGCCTTGATAACTAATCTAGACACATCCTCAATAGAAGTATTCTCCTTAGCATACCAATCTGGTGAGCGAAGTGGCTTCTGAGCAATTTGATCATTGACATATGAATTGAGAAGAACCTCTCCATCATCATTTGATAGACCATCAACATCTTCTAATAGGTAATCAAAGAGTTGAGTTATAGTGAGTCCACAATAGTGATGACAACAAACCTCGAATTCATCTTCACAATTAGCCCAGAAATCTTCAAGTGTTGGCTTATGTGCAATCCCTCGCTCCAACTTGGCTACATAATGACCCAAAGGATCATAGGAATGCCTCTCAGTATGAAAATTGAGTTTGAATCTCTCCATCTCAGTTTAAAAATGCTTGGCATCTACCATAGTTTTGCATGTGAAAATTCCCAATTCAAACGGAAAAGTAGATGCAGACATATGACAACTATGAAGAAATGAGTGAACATGCTAAACCTGTTTGAGAAATTCCATGAAGATAATCTTGTCTGAAGGATACCTCGGTAACATTAGAGGCTCTCCAACATATCGATAAATGCAGATGTATGTGAAAGTAGGGAATTGGATAAACCAATCCGCCCAAGTCTCCATTGCTGATTTTGCTTCTACAGAAATACAGATGTGCATTTCATTGTCAAGATCTATGATTGTCCTCATAGAAAAGTGATCATTCACTACTCAGAAATCTTGTTCAGCCTTAGAAAAATCCAACTGAAAATAGTACTCGCGAACACATTGAACACCAAGAGTCCCGTTAGTTTTTAGGTGTCTATAGCTGCCTTGAAATGCAACTAGGTGGACCAAGTATGACACCATATGAAACTCATGAAACCTAAGAAAATCAGTAATCTGCTGATGTAGGAAATCACTAATAAACATAGCCCAATCAAAATGTTATGTTCCATCAAGGATCCTAGAGAAATGAGGTAAAACATCCATGATCAAAAAGTACTAGCATCTTCTTGACCTATAACCCAATTAAGCAAAGTTATCAAAACAACAACCTCATCCTTGAATTCACCATGACCTTGACCTTTTTAGGCATGTTAGTCTTATGAACCTTCAACCATCTCTAAGCCACCTTTCTCTGTGAATGTTCTTGATCTCCATCCCATATCTTCTCACAGGCCTCAATAAACATAGTGAAATTATCTGAACGAGAAGGAATAGCAAATCACTTCTCTACATCCTTTGGCTTAAGACTGTAGATAACTCTCCCATCAGCTGATCTGATTTGTCATGAAGACGATTCATAATGCTTGATGCAAGCAAGAAAAAACTCGAGATTAAAAGTGGTGATGGGAATAGATGTCGCTACCAGTAACCCAGAACGTTCAAGATTTCTCAATGAATTGTTGCTAACACCCTTTAAATTGCTTAGGTTAACCACTGGATAAACATGACCTAAGTTCATGTATGGAATTTTAAAAGAATCATCTATAAGATCTCATTTGGTTCTATAATCAATGAGATTGAACTACATTTTGAAAATGAATAATTTTGACTATGAAGTTGAATATATTCGGACAACTTTCCAAAAAGACCGAAAATCTCTATACAAGGCTAAAAATAGCCTATGGTGGGAAAAGTTTTCAAAAAATTCTAAAATGTGGGTTTTGTGCAGAATCAAATTCTAAGAAAACCTAGATCAACAAAAATTTGAAAAACTAAGTTTCAAACCCACATGCAAAGAGATTCTCCAAAAAAAAGCATAGAGCTTCAGAATGAATGTTGCAGGGAAATTTTCTCGAAAAAATGTAAGACATGGGTTTTGTTGCAAATGCTGAAGTATGCGAACCCAGATGATCAAATTCTAAAAATATGTTGAATTTATTTGACATGGGAAGAAAGTACCTAAAATGAGAAATAGAAGAAAGAAGTTTTTATTTTCTCTACTTCTGTAGAATTTTCCTATCTCTATTTTGAATTCAATGAAACCTACATGCAAATTGAAAACAAAGTTTGGAATATTCTTCTTCTAAACAAAATGAATCCGTTGCTACGAAGAATGTTGAAATATGACACCTATAGCACCTTCAAATCATTGTTTGCTCAAGAAGAATGTATTTCTCTAAGCTTGGGATGAAGAATAATGGGCGCCTAAGTTTGAATAAATAGACTTTAATCACTAAAATTCGTAACAAATGCATGCAAACTTTAAAATGGCGCTTGAATTATGATTGGACCTCAAAAATCCATGCCTAGCCAATGATTGGCTCTCAAATCAATTAACTGAAGACTAAAATACCCTAAATCAAGCGCCATGCTTTAAGACTAAAAGTCGCCATCTTAAGACTTCAGTTGCAAAATCCATTTAAAGCACCATGCATATTAAACTCCAATTGAAAATCCATATTGAAGTCGCCATATTTTGAAACTCAAAATCCATGCTTTAGGAACTTTAGTTAGGAAACCTAAATAAGGTGTCACCTTAAGAGACTGAAGTTAAAAATTCATATTGAAGTGTCAACTTCACAAAAACTTCACAAAACTAAAATATGTGCCATGCATTAAAGCTCAAGTTGACTTTTGACATGCACTTCAATTAAGTGGACATGCAAAATAGAAACTCAACATGCAAAGTCAGTTAACTGAACATGCAAATTAGTTAACTCAACATGCAGAACTGAAAAAGCACTCAACATGCCAAAATGTTAACTGGAGATGACAACTCAGAAATCGTTCTCTTCAACTGAAAGTTAAAATTCAAATATTAAACAATATTCAAAATTCCTCTTTTAGGCACACATGTAATTTTAAGTTTGAAAAATCAACTTTGAATTTTGGCATTTTTCTCCAGACTTAGCCATTTTTTGATGCAAACTAAAATTTGAACCTCTCTCGGGACCTCTATTCAATCCCTGACACCGGCTGACTAACCTCACCGATTGACTGGCTGACAGGTGCATTACAGAGCAGGACAAAAACTGATCAAAAGATTCCTTGAGACTACAAACCATAAAACTAAGATCTAAAGACTTAAAAATCCAAGCGCCCTTTTCAAAAGCTGCTCTTTTTCTCAGTGTTAGTCAAATTTTCTCCATCTTCATCTCATACGAAGGGAAAAACAAATCCTTCATAACTTCTGACTGACAAAGTTTCAAGACTGGATAACTAGCTCACTATGGAGCTGAGTTCATTTCACATGATAATTGCAAAGGCACATTTCTTCAGAAAACATCATCTAAGGGGTGAAAATCAAGGGTGCCTTTTTGAAAAGGTGCTCTTTTTCCTCTAGAGATGGCCATTTTTGGAATTGACCAAAATAACACAAAAATTCTAACTGCAGGTTGACAAATCAACTTCTGATCTAACGGAGATAGGCAACAGAGAGCTAGATGTAATGCGGACAAGCTAAATATCTAAGATCATCGAAAAGAAGGCATTAAAGGCTTCAAAAGCTTAGGCACCCTTTTGAAAATGTGCTCTTTTGCTTTTTCCTTGATATTTTGACCAAGATTTAACCCCATGTTTGACCTCTAGCTCAGGTAATCGAGCAACTCAGATTCACCCACTGATGGATGCATTGTGAAGCTTGAGCAAATGTGAGACAAACATCGCAAGTGGCATTTAGTCAAAAACCTTCATTTGACCCTTCAAAAAGATGGGCGCCTTTTTGAAAAGCTGCTCTTTTCTCCATTGTTAACCAATTTTTCATCTCATTTTCCTCTATATCTTCCATAACTCAAACAAAACATGTCCATTTGATAGGCTTGATAGCTCATTACAAAGCTCACATGATGTTAGACAAATGTCTGCTGGAGGTGACAAACCCTAAAAATAGGATATGAGTCCCTAAAAGATAGGGCGCCTTCCTAAGAATGTGCTTCTCCCTCCAAAGATAGAGAAATTTGACGATCTTCCTTTAGATTTTCACTTTTCTCAAAATTATTTAGTAACAGACTAACATGAAATTGACACAGCTCCATATTTAAAAAGCCCAAAAATGACCTGACATCACTTTAACAAAGTTAAGACTATATTTAGCAAAATTCCCTAGTGAAGTAAAAAATTTGGTTTGGGTACAACATTAGGCTCCATCTAGTGACCATGTCAAATACTTACGGCATCGGAGATCCCTAGAATCTCAATGTCTTTGTAGACTAGTGAGTTATTAGTTGGGTATATGGAGTCAGGACTTCCCTAATCACCTAAAACAAGACTACCCAATCACCTAAAACACGACATAACATCACAGAACGGGGAAAAACAAAACAACATAACGATAAAACATAAAAAACTACTTACAAAAATTTACAAAGAATCACTCCTCCCTTGGAGGGTTGAAGTGTTTAATATATTGCCCGCTATGGGGAAGTGGGAAGAGCCTTCCATCTGAATATGAGAGAATGTATGTATTTTCTCCTACAGATTCATGAAACAAAAAGGGTCCTAACCACAAGGAATCAAATTTACTGTGCATTCCTTTAGGTTCACGCCTTTTGTCCCACAAAAGGACTTGTTCTCAAACTTCAAAGTCCCTACGATGAGCCTTCTTGTCAAAAATATTCTTCACTCACTCTTCATGCTGAGTGGTTTTATCAACAACCTCTATTCTTTCTTCTTGAAGCTTCATTAGGAGCAGCATCCTTTTCTAAATAGGATCTCTGAAATCTTCATCCTCCACTGTAGATGCTAGCTATAAAGCAAACAACTCTAAGGTAATGGGAAGAACTACTTTTGTACCATATAAAAGTATGAAAGGCGAGGTGCCAATAGCTCTTTTAGGAGTTATACGATCAGCCCAAAGAGCGTCATATAACTTGGTATGCCACGTTCGTTGATTTGATTCAACTAACTTGCATACAATTGTGACAATGTTCTTATTAGATGATTGGGCCTGCCCATTACACTGAGGGTAATAATTTGATGAATGTGACAGCATGATGTTGTGATCAAAATAAAAACTCAAAATCTCCTCTGATGAGAAACAAGTTGCATTATCAGTCATAATTTTTTGAGGCACTCTGAAGCAGGAAATGATATTCTCCTTTAGAAAGTTGCAAACAACTTTGGACATAGCTTGTTTAGTGGGAATTTCCTCAACCCACTTCTTAAAATAATTTGTCGCAGTAAGGACATAAACATGCCCCTTACTAGAACTTGGATTGACAAGTCCTACAAAATCAATACCCCACTGCTGAAATGGAGCATCAATGACAACTGGACTGAGTGGAAAAGATGCCAATTTCACTTTACTAGCAAATTACTGACATAGTTGACACTTGTACACCCAATCATATGCGTCACAGAACATAGTTGGCCAATAAAATTGTGCTCACAGAATCTTGAACACAGTGACCCTTGATGAAAAGTGTCCTTCGTATGCCTGATTATGAAAAGCTTCCAACAATCTCTGTTGTTGATCCTTTCCGACAAATAATAGAAAAGTTCCATCAAGGCCACACTTGTACAAAATGTTTTTAACAAGCACGAAATTATGTGCTTTCAATTTTAGTGTTCTTTTCTACTGTTTGTCCATGTGACGTTGACATTCTCCATATGTTGAATAATACCACAAAGGTGTGTACCATTCTTCTGTAGAATTAACAAGCAGGACCAAAGGAAGGTCCTCTTCAATATCTTACTCTGAACCCATTCCACCATTGCTTTGGAATTTACGATCTTTGTCTTCTACCAATAAACGACAAATACCTTGCCCGTGAACGAGCTTGGTTGACTTAATCTCTAGATCATATTCTTGAACCTTCGCGATCCAATTCCCTCTCTTTATGCCCATCTCCTATTGGTAAGCACGCTTTTGACTACTGGATCGATGACATACACCGTCGTATGAGAATTCAAGAGATAAAACCTAAAATTCTTGAAAACTTTCACGACAGCATAAGCGTTCTTCTCAATCTGGGAATAACACATCTCAGCATCTTTAAAATTAGAACTCATAAAAGCAATAGGAGATTCTCCTTCCTCACTAAGTTTCTGTGTCAGAATGGCAGACAATGAGTGTTTTGATGCATAACAATAAACGATAAAATCCTTCTGAAAGTCTAGCCGAACCAACACTAGTGCATTAGCAATAGCTTCTTTGATTTTAGTAAAGGCTTGTTTTCCTTCATTCGTCCACACAAAAGTAGACGTCTTCTTCATCATTGCTGAAATCTCCTTTGTTAGCTCTAAGAAATTAGGTACAAACCTTTGGATAAAATTCACTTTACCAAAAAGGGAATGTACCTACATTTTATTTGTTGGAAGAGACAGGCTCTGGATTGAATCTACCCGACTTGGGTCAATTCTAGTCCCTTCTTTGGAAATTACATGGCCAAGTAACTTGCCTTCTGTTACTGCAAAGATGGTCTTCTTCAAATTCAAAGATATTTTATGATACCTACATTTCTCACACACTTTCACGAGATGTGAAAAGTGATCATTCTATTTATCCAAGAAAATGGTTAAGTCATCAAGGTAGACGACTATGATCTTATTCCTAAGATCCCCAAATGCTAAATCCATGGCCCTTTGAAAAGTAGCACCAGCATTGATAAGGCTGAAAGGAATCCTTTCATAAGCAAACGTCCCCCACAGTGTGGTGAAAGTTGTCTTAATTTGATCCTCTTCAGCCACTGCAATCTAATTGTAGCCAGAGAAACCATCAAGAAGTGATAGCATCTCTGAACCGGTAACTTTCTGCAATGTATGCTCCATGATAGGTAAGGGATAGTTGTCTATTAAGGATGATTGATTTAATTTCCTAAAATCAACACAAATTCTGATTTATCCATTCTTCTTGCACACAATTGACACCCACATGGAGTGATGAATAGGAAAAATTATCCTCGAGTCCACCATCTTCTAAATTTCTGCATAGATAGTATCTTCAATTTGTGGATTATAATGTCTCTATTTTTGCCTGAAAGGCTTGACATCAGACTTCAATGGAATTGTGTGAGACAATTCAACAGGTGTGAAGAACTTTAAATCTTCGTATGACCAAGCGAAAACATCCTTGTAATGCTTGAACAAGGTGATAAACCTCTCAGTCTCCTCAGGAGTACAACACTTGCCTAAATTCACAAACCAAGGCTTGTCTTCAGTACCTATGTTGAATTGATTATATTCTAATGAAGTATTAATCCCTGACCTCTTATGATCTTGGATGTAACAATCATGCCTATCAAAAATATCCTCTAAGGATACAAAACCCTAAGGAATCTGATTTCCCTTGAATTGGATGATTCCAGATTCTGCAGCCTCAGAGTCTTTAGCAATTGACTCTCTGTGAGAAGTTGAACTTCCTTCAAAGAATAATTCTTTGTAGTTGTCTCCCATGACGAGAAATTCTTCAATATCTTCATCATCACTGAATACTTTCTAGTTTTCTGAATTATCGGGAACAACTGGTCTATAGATTAGCTCAATAGCAAATGAATTCTGAAGAAAGTTAGAGTTGGGCATAAAAAGAGCGGTTGAAACTGCAAGAGCATCAGCTTTGCTATTGCTCATTATCAGAATATATTTTATGTTAAATGCATCAAACCGACAGATTGCATTCCACCCCCTCTGCCTGTAGTTTTGAAGACAATTCTTTCTTACGTGAAACTGCTCTCTGACCTGCTTAACAATTAGCTTTGCATCTCCTTCAACTTGAAGTAGCTTGATCCCCATATCCTTCGTGTTTTTGAGACCTAATAAAATCACCTCATATTTGGTAGTATTATTGATGCAATTGAATTGCAACCTATATGAAAAAGGATATAAATGACCCTTAGAAGAGATAATCACTACTCCTGCTCCTAAACCTGATGCTAAACAACTACCGTCAAATTGCATCATCCACATCTTAGATTCTTCATTTCACAATTCTATGGAAAGCATGATATTCTGACAATCCTCAATCACTTATGACACCATAACATATGTTGTTGGACCCATGTCTTGATACAATACTTGAGCATGTGGGTCCTAGGACTTTACCACCGTGAACTTTGACTTGGCCTCCAGTTCCAGTTTAAATGTGCTTTTCTTCAATTGAATTGTCGTGAACGACCAATCCATCTGAATTTCTCCTTCAAGATCTTTGCAAAAACTTCTACTAAGTAACATCCCATAGCTAGTAGGAATATTAGCTACCAAGATAGTCATCATGATCTTTTTCTCTAGACACGACACTAGCCTTACTTGCGCATCTTTGAGTTGATTGACTAACGACACCAGCTTGGACTCAAGTGAATAACACTTTTCTTGAGTAGGGGTGCATGAAAGTCCCAACGCATTCATAATTTGTAAGGGCATAACATTGTCAGAAGCTCCACTATCAATTATACAATTGCTCAATTTGAAACCTCCAATATATAAGGATATATAAAATGGTTTGTGCTTCTCTTCTACAGGGATGGAGGATTGTAGTAATGTCAGCTGAACAACAGTCTTCTTTTTCACAACTTTCAAAATTCTATCCAGCTGCTCTAGATGATCTTGTAAATATTCTAGTTGAGATATTTGTACCTTCGTCTTCATCATAGAAGACACAATGTCAAAACTTGATGAAGATGTATCTAAAGCAGTTGGCAAGATGTTTTCCTGTGAAGGTTTGGGATTGGAAGTAGAAACTAATTCCTTTGCTTTTGTATTCAAATTCCACTTTTCCTCTTCCTCCTTTTGTGCCTTGAAATGTTGATCATGTGTGAACACAGGTGAGGTGATATTTTCATGATTCACTGCAAGAGAAAAATGGTGGGATTCTTCTTGTTCTTTTCGATTTACGGGTTCTCGATCAAAGTATCCCGTTGTCGATTTTCCATCAAACTCATTTATCTGTGAAGAGATGACGTTTGAACTGGAAGGTATGAAACCTGAATTGGGAGCAAAATCAGAAAATCCCATGAGTTGATTCATTTTCTAATTTTCTGAACAAGTAGCACCGATATGCTCAACTAAGTCATGGAACGTGCAAAAGATTGTAGCCTTCTCAGCTTCATTATTCTGTATTGGTTGTCCTTGCGGAAACTTTGACTTGAAATTATTGGACGGCTGAAAGTTATTTCTCCTCGGCTGGTATGGTTGTTGTGGTTGAAAATTTGGTGGTGTGGGCAAGGTTGGTTGCCCTTGAGGAGGTGACTGTCTCTTCAGTATTATCACCTTGTTTGCTACCTTCTATAGCAATGGATCAACTGATGCTTGTATGAATGGTCTGATCGAATCATCTTTCATCTTTCTCATTGTAATCATGTTATCTTCAAGCTTAATTGCTTCCTCCTGAAGGTGCTGTAGATCATCTTCTTCGCTTATCTTTAGGAAAAAGGAAATTTCTGATGGCAGTGCATTGATGAAAGAACTCATCAAAATTTCATTAGATGGATTCAAGCTATGAGAAAGACATGTAACCAGGAAATTAAACCCTTCAACGAATTCCCTCATCGGTTCATGATTTTCCATCGTTGAATTTGAGAGTTGTGCAAATAATCTATGACTACCCTCGATAGGCTTAAACCTTGCCAAGAACTTTTTACTCATGACGGACCAACTGGTGATAATACTTGGTTCAAGACTATCGAACCAGTCTGTTGCGTTGTTCTCAAGAGTTTCCATGAAAATACGCACGGCAATGTCTTCATGCACAACATGCAAAATGGAACAAGCTATCATGAATGCTAATAGATGTTCATCTGGATGTCTGTAACCATCGCCATGAAATCTTGAGAAAAACTTGTGTGAACCCTTGGGTAGTTCATGATGTCCTTCTAAGGCCAATGGTCCAATATTGTCACCCCAAGGCAAAGGGGTTGGACATCTTGCATTTCTTCTGTTGTGACCATTGTGATTATCATTGTTATTATCACCCATTTTTGCAGTTAGAATGGGAATCTCTTCTTAAAAAGTTTTTGATTCAGTGAACTAATCAAGAGCTTCTTGGAAAATAGGATCTAGCTAGATGGGAGGATGACCTCTCCTTCTTCTAGCATAAACTCAGTACACCGGGATGCTTAATTCCATGCGGGAGGTGGCAAAACTGGTCTACCTGTTGCAAGATCTGCTTTCTCTTCTTCTTTGTCTAGAGTTGTAGTTGCATTTCTCCACTGAGTGGTAGATGTATGATTTTTAAAAAAATAAAAGTGTGCAAGCTACTGATACTATCTGACTGTTCTGATTCGATGAAGACTAAATTCGGCCAAATAATAGGCAGAATTAGTGTTGGTTGTTGTATTGGAGCAGTAGGACGCCAGATAGTCATAATCGTGCAAGGACAAGCCTTGAGAAGTTTTCTATGCCTTGTGCCCCATGATGGGTGCAACAAAACTATTGGCGTAACAACTAACATCTCTAGAGTATGAGTTGGTATAGATAGCTATGCACACTATGCAAAGAGTGCTCTTCAAATTAGGAGGGGAAGCTCCCTCATTGTGCTTGAAAAAAGTACTTGTAAAGGAAAATAAACTAAAACTATATCCTATCTTTTTGTCTCAGTTGTAAGAGGTACAAGGTTTTCATGAAAAATATATACATTGCAACTAAGTATTTTCTAATTTCGCATATCACTAACTACAACTAGGCTAACTACTTTAAATCTATCCAGTTTCCTCAAGAAAATAGAGCATGAGGAAATGGAGCAGGAATGATTATCTGATGATAAACAAGTATAGATTATCAGCTTCAAGGCAAGGTAGCACATCTATCAACTCAATCTAAACAAGTTTATTATTCACAAAACACCATACGATAAACAAGAACAGATTCTCAACTTGAAGGCAAGGTGGCACATCTATCAACTCAATATGAACAAGTTTATTGAACACAAAATAGAATCAATCTAACTAAGGAAAGAATTCACCATCATAATTGCATGAAACCCAAGTGGCATAAAAATTCATCATAACAATAAGTACACATGAACAGATACAAAATGAGCAATATTGAAGGTAAGGTAGGCACAACATATATTTCTCTATCATGCAAAAGTTAATTACAAATGAGAAAAAGCTCTTATTTATTGACATCAAAAGGTGTAGGGTACCATAAAATCACCTTGAGTCAACTACATTCTTGCAATGCATGCAAGATTTATTGCTAAACCCTAACCAAGCAAACTATACGGTTAACTGGAAAATTACCATTAGTTAACTGGTATATCTAATCTAAATGGACAATGTGCAAGCATGCACATCCTTATTGAAAGCAAAGTTAACTGGAACACTACCTTCAATTAACTGGAAAACCCTAATCCTAACTCTTGTGAAGATAATTCCAAGGAAGAGATATGCATGTATGAAATTAGCAAGTGAACTCAAGACTGAAAATTGAGTTGACTACTGCCTTGACTCTATCCTCAAAAATAACTATGGGTCCCAACTGGCAGATCACTCCAAGTCATCTCGGTCTAACACCTTGACCAAGAATTCATCAAGCACTCTGTCTTCTGGAACTTTGATGTTGTCCAAAACAATAATCTGTTTCTTCAATTCCCTGTCACTCTCCTTGATCATATGTATGCATTCTCTAACATCTTCAGTTGTTTTCTTGAAACTAGCTGAAATCATTGAAATGATCTCCAGCTTAGCCACCACAAGATCTCCTTCAAGGTTATCATGAATCAACTTCTCAAACTCAGCTTGCATTACATTTAATTCAACATACGTGCCATCCTCAAGAAGGTAATGACACAGAATCTGAATAAAAAAACCATTGACGAGTGCAAGAGTTCTGACAATGTTATCCTTTAATGAAAATAACTTGGTAGAGATCTTTTCACTTATCTCCATTTTGAAAAGGTGTTGCTCTTTCCAAGTGAAAATCTTGTCTCTATCTTCATCAATCTCCAATGCATTATATGCAACAAACAACTGAGATACAAGAATTTTATCCTTGGCTAAACTCTCTGCAACAGAAATCTCGAGCATATGGATTCCTTCATGAATTTTATATGCGTCACTCCTCAACTAATACAAATCCATAAGAAGATGTTGAACTGTAACAATTAAGTCTTCAACCCAGTTGTCCAAAATTCTGCCATGATTTACCAACTGATCCAACTTTCGTTGTTCTGGAGGTGTATTCTATGGAAGCACAGGTGCTCTACTCGAATCTCCATGGACAAGATCAAAGATATATTGTTGAAGTTGACTGTTCTTAGCCTTAAGCAATGCCTTATCTTCTCCATCCTTTGTGATACATTCTTCAAGATTATTAGTGACAATCTTAAGAAGGCTCACATCTGTCTCTCGAGTGGTCCTGTAAAGATTTTCCTTGGTGAAAGTAAAGTCACCGACTTCAACTTCATCTAGGCTCTTACCTTCTAGAGGAGTAGCAACCTCTATAACAATCTCTAACTCTGGAGTCTTATCGATATGCACCTGCTTCTTGATTTTCTTGTTCGACCTCTTCTAATAAGGCTCGCCGAATTCAGATAAATCAAGGTTGTATGAAGGTTCTCCCCTTTGTCTCCCCAAAGAACTCTCAAGCCAACAAGACTAAACAATATTATCAATTTGAGGAGAGAGAGTCCCTAATGTATCAACCTATGTGGTTCAGTTGTCTCTGATTCTACTCCAACTAGTATCTCAAGCTCTGAATCTATATCAATAGGCTGCACATGTGATGAACTAGGAGGTGAAACATGAGGCTCAGCCTGAATGACTATCTCCACTGGGATCTCAGGTGCATTCTCTACCTGCTTCTACTTCCTTTTACCAGTAGTAATCTTTCTTATGTTTCCACTTAGTCTAACTCCTTCAGGTGGCGTCACAATAGCCTTGACCTGAGGCCTTGACCTCGAAGTAGAAGGTAATGAAGAAAAATTCACTGGCGGCTCTACTATAGGAACTGACTTTCGCCTCTGTTTACTCTCCAAGAATTGCTTGTTGGTCTTGATAACCGATCTAGACACATCCTCAATAGAAGTATTCTCATTAGCATACCAATCTGGTGATTAAAGTGGTTGCCGACCAATTTGATCCTTGACATATGAATTGAGAAGAACCTCTCCATCATCATTTGATAGACCATCAACATCTTCTGATAGGTAATTAGATAGCTGAGTTATAGTGAGTCTACAATAGTAACGACGACGAACCTCAAATTCATCTTCACAATTAGCCCAGAAATCTTCAAGTGTTGGCTTATGTGCAATCCCTCACTCCAACCTGGCTACATAATGACCCAAAGGATCATAGGAACGCCTCTCAGTATGAAACTTGAGTTTGAATCTCTCCGTCTCAGTTGACATGTGCTTGGCATCTACCGCAGTTCTGCATGTGAAAATGCCCAATCTGAAATGAAAAGTAGTTGCAGACTTATGACGACTGCAAAGGTAGGAGTGAACATGCTAAACTTATCTGAGAAATTCCATGAAGATAATCTTGTCTGAAGGATACCTCGGTAACATCAGAGGCTCTCCAACATATCCATAAATGCAGATGTATGTGAAAGTAGGGAATTGGATAAACCAATCTGCCCAAGTTTCCATTGCTGATTTTGCTTCTGCAGAAATACAGATGTGCATTTCGTTGTCAAGATCTCTAACTATCCTCATAGAAAAGTGATCATTCACTGCTCAAAAATCTTGTTTATCCTTAGAAAACTCCAACTAAGAATAGTACTCCTGAACACATTGAACAACAAGAGTCTCATTATTTTTTAGGTGTCTATAGCTGCCTTGAAATGCAACTAAGTAGACCAAGTATGACACCATATGAAACTCATGAAAGTTGAGAAAATCAGTAATTCATTAATGTAGGGAATCGCTAATCAACATAGCCCAGTCAAAATGTTATGTGCCATCAAGGATCCTGGAAATGAGGTAAAACATCCATGATCGGAAAGTACTAGCACCTTCTTGACCTATAACCCAATTAAGCAAGGTTATCAAAACAACAACCTCATCCTTGAATTCACCACGACCAACCTTTTTAGGCATGTTAGTCTTCTAAACCTTCAACCAGCTTTGAGCCACCTTTCTCTGTGAATGTTCTTGCTTGATGCAAGCAAGAACAAACTTGAGATCAAAAGTTGTGACGAGAATAGATGTCGCTACCAGTAACCCGAAACATTCAAGATTTCTCAATGAATTCTTGCTAACACCCTCTAAACTACTCAGGTTAACCATTGGATAAACATGACCTAAGTCTGTGTATGAAGTTTTAACAAAATCATGTATAAGAACAGATTTGGTTCTATAATCAATGAGATTGAACTACATTTTGAAAATGAAGACTTTTGACTGTAAAGTCGAATATATTCGGATAACTTTCTGAAAAGGTTGAAAATCTCTAGACAAGGCTAAAAATAGCCTATGGCGGGAAGAGATTCTCGAAAAAAATCACAGACCTTCAGAATGAAGGTTGTGGGGCAATTTTCTCGAAAAAATCTAAGACATGGGTTTTGCTGCAAATGCTAAAGTATGCAAACCCAGATGATCAAATTCTAAAAATATGTTGAATTTCTTTAACATGCAAAGAAAGTACCTAAGATGAGAAATAGAAGAAATAAGACAGAAGAAAGAAGATTTTATTTTCTCTACTTCTATAGAATTCACCTATTTCTGTCTCGAATTCGATGAAACCTGCATGCAAATTGAAAACAAAGTCTAGAATATTCTTCTAAACAAACTGAATCCATTGCTACGAAGAACGTTGAAATCTAACACCTGTAGCACCTTCAAATCACTGTTTGCTTAGGAAGAATGTATTTCTCTAAGCTTGGGATGAAGAATAATGGACGCCTAAGTCTGAATAAATAGACTTTCATCACTAAAATTCATAACAAATGCATGCAAACTTAAAAATGGCGTTTGAATTGTGATTGGACCTCAAAAATCCATGCCTAGCCAATGATTAGCTCTCAAATCAGTTAGCTGAAGACTAAAATACCCTAAATAAAGTGCCATGCTTTAAGATTAAAATTCGCCATCTTAAGACTTCAGTTGCAAAATCCATTTAAAGCACCATGCATATTAAACTCCAGTTGAAAATCCATATTGAAGTCGCCATATTTTGAAACTCAATCCATGCTTTAGGAACTATAGCTAGGAAACCTATCTAAGGCGTCACCTTAAGAGACTGAAGTTAAAAATTCATATTGAAGCGCCAACTTCACAAAAACTTCACAAAACTCAAATATGCACCATGCATTAAAGCTCAAGTTGACTTTTGGCATGCACATCAATTAAGTGGACATGCAAAATAGAAACTCAACATGCAAAGTCAGTTAATTGAACATGCAAATTAGTTAACTCAACATGCAGAACTAAAAAAGCACTCAACATGCCAAAATGTTAACTGGAGATGACAACTCAAAAATCGTTCTCTTTAATTGAAAGTCAAAATTCAAATATTAAACAATATTCAAAATTCCTCTTTTAGGCGCACATGTAATTTTAAGTTTGAAAAATCAACTTTGAATTTTGGCATTTTTCTCTAGACTTAGCCATTTTTTGATGCAAACTGAAATTTGAACCTCTCCCGGGACCTCTATTCAATCCCTGATACCGGATGACTGACCTCACCGATTGACTGGTTGATAGGTGCATTACAGAGCAGGACAAAAACTGATCAAAAGATTCCTTGAGACTGCAAACCATAAAACTAAGATCTAAAGACTTAAAAATCCAAGCGCCCTTTTCAAAAGCTGCTCTTTTTCTCAGTGTTAGTCAAATTTTCTCCATCTTCATCTCATACGAAGGGAAAAACAAGTCCTCCATAACTTCTGACTAACAAAGTTTCAAGACTAGATAACTGGTTCACTGTGGAGCTGAGTTCATTTCACATGATAACTGCAAAGGCACATTTCTTCAAAAAACATCATCTAAGGAGTGAAAATCAAGGGTGCCTTTTTGAAAAGGTGTTATTTTTCCTCCAGAGATAGCCATTTTTGGAACTGACCAAAATAACACAAAAACTCTGACTACAGGCTGACAAATCAACTTTTGATCTGACAGAGACAGGGAACAGAGAGCTAGACATAACACAGACAAGCTGAATATCTGAGATCACCAAATAGAAGGCATTAAAGGCTTCAAAATCTCGAGCACCTTTTTGAAAATGTGCTCTTTTGCTTTTTCCTTGATATTTTGACCAAGATTTAACCCCATGTTTGACCTTTGGCTCAAGTAATCCAGCAACTCGGATTCACCCACTAATGGATGCATTCTGAAGCCTTAGAAAATGTGAGACAAACATCTTAGGTGGCATTTAGTCAAAAAACCTTCATTTGACCCTTCAAAAAGATGGGCGCCTTTTTGAAAAGTTGTTTTTTTCTCCAATGTTAACCAATTTGTTGTTTCTCTCATTTTCCTCTATATCTTTCGTAACTCGAACAAAACAGGTCCATTTGACAAGCTTGATAGCTCGTTGTGAAGCTCACATGATGTTGGAAAAAATTTTGTTGGAGGTGACAAACCCTAAAAATGGGATCTAAGCCCCAAAAAGATAAGGCGCCTTCCTAAGAATGTGCTTCTCTCTCCAGAGATAGAGAAATTTGATGATCTTCCTTCAGATTTTCACTTTTCTCAAAATTCTTCAGTAATAGACTCACATGAAACTGACACAAGCTCCATATTTAAAAAGCCCAAAAATGACCTTCTGACATCACTTTAACAAAGTTAAGACTATATTTAGCAAAATTCCTTAATGAAGCAAAAAATTGGGTTTGGGTACAACATTATCTTTGAATTTTCTCTTTGTTTTTCTTTCTTTTTTATTTTTGTCATTTTTTCTTTTTTTAATCTATCATTCTTTGCTTCCCTCTATTAATCTTATTTATTTTTCTTTTTGTCGATCTTTTTTTCTTTCCCTTTTTTCTATCTCTATTTCTATCTTTCTTTCTTAACATTTTTTTCCTTTTTAGTTTTCTTTATGAATTATGGGGATTGTCCCATGGATTGTTGACCATAGAGTTTGGATGCTAGAGCCTAGAATTTGGATCTAGTAACATGGATGTTATACCATCCATCCTAGAACTTGAACAATGTGTATTGGGTATGCAACACAAGAACATAAAGACTTGAGATATTGGAAGTTGAACCCTGGACTTGTAGACCTTGGACTTATAGACTATGTACCTTAGAAAAAGAAACCTTTACTCTTACCCTTAACCCTAAGATTCTAGACCATAGAATTTGGAACCATATATCTTGCAACTTAAAGTCATGGACCTTCAAATGAGAAACCTTTACCCTATATTTAAAAATCTTGAATGTTTGACTCTAAAATTTTGAACCCTATACTCTAAAACCTACACCCTAGAATTGTGGACCATGGACCATAGATTAAGAAACATTTACTCTATGTCATGGACCCTATATAATAGACCTTAGGTATTTGATCTTTGTCACAAGAACATAGATACTAGAACCTTGGAACCTAAGCATCAAAATTTGGACTCTAGACACTAAACGCTCATTACCATACACTATAACTTTTACCTTTGAACCTCAACCATTGAGCTTCAACTTGAAATCCACTAAACCATTGACTCTTGGACACTAGATCTGTGTCCTTGGTATTAGGAATATACATATAGGCGTGGACCACATATGTCAAATCCTTCAATCTAAATCTTCTTTGTATACTTGACCTTAAAAATGGAGCATACACCTTGAAAATAAGATCCTCGACCCCAAAAAAATTAACCTTAGACAGTGGATTCATAGATTGTGGACCCTAGTTGAAGAAACCATTACCCTATACAATTATTCCTTGGACCTAGACTTTCAACTTCTAGAATAGAGACAATGGAACCTAGACTAGAGATTATTTTCCATGGAATACATTGACACAAGAGGCTAGACCTTATGAACCCTAGACCATAGACCTATAACCCTATTATGTCTTTCTTTATTTTGTTATTTTTTATTCTATTTTACTTTGTCACTATTAATCTCTCTTTATTTCATGTTCTTGGTCTTTCCCTTTTGATGCAAAAGATAAACCATTAGACAAGAACAAATTTGTTTCAGATTCTATTGACTCTCCTGAAGGTGTCTCAAACCCTACCTTGCAATGGTGAACTAAAAAACAAATTTCTCATTAAACCCTTAAAGACCTATGGTTTTGATAATCTTTATGTTTACAATGAACACACACAGACCTGCATAACTTACCCACATGTTTGATTTGAGAATTTTCCTTTGGTAGACACCTGACTAATAGCCTAAAGAAGGGTTTCACCAAGTTTCATGAATTTTCACTAGTGCAAACAATAGTTATGATTTTTTTATCTTGTTGGAAACCCTAGCTCTATGATAGGGAAGTTAGCAAAGTTTTACTTGTTTCTCAAACAAAACATCATGAAATTAAACCAAGCCAAATGCACTTGATTCTCTAGAAAAATATCCAACTTTCTGGATCCACTCACAGACCTGTCACTGTTCCATACAAGGTTGTACAAGACTGATTTGTTACTGTTTTAGCAGAAAAAATGTCACAAATTGTGAAAAACATAGGGTTAAAATCAATTGGACAAGAAAATGTGTTTCTAATTCTATTGACTATTTTGAAGGTGTCTCAAACCCTACCTTGCAAAGGTGAACTCCAAAAACAAGTTTCTCATTAAACCCTCAAAGACCTAAGGTTTTGACAATATTTTTTTGACAGTGAACACACACAAACCTGCATAACTTACCCATATGTTTGATTTGGGAATTTTTCTTTGGTAGACACCTGACTAACAGCCTAAAGAAGGGTTTAACCAAGTTTCATGAATTTTCACCATTGCAAGTAAGATTTATTATTGTTTGTCTTATTGGAAACCCTAGCTCTATGATAGGGCAATTAACAAAGTTTTACTTATTTCTCAAACAAAAAATCATGAAATTAAACCAAACCAAATGCAATATATTCTCTAGAAAAATATCTAACTTTCCATCCACTCACAGACCTGTCACTTTTTCGTACAAGGTCATACAAGATTGATTTGTTATTGCTTTTGTAGAAAATTGTCACAATTTGTAAAAAATAGGGTATTTTCATAAAAAAAAATCTTCTACAGCTTCTTGGAGCATACCTTCTCATTCCTTTCATTTTAATTATCATCCAAAATAGTTACAATTTGAGTATGTGTGTCTTTTCCTTCAAAACCTAATGTCTATACTATCAAATTTGCAAAATGTGCCTTTTTCACAACTAAGCATTGAAAACAAAATATGTAAAGAGACCCTACATGGTCTTTCATGGTCTTTCATGGTCTTTCAAGACCTTATTGGACTCAACAAACCCAAAACTAAGGCTTAGGAACAAACCAAAAACCTTCAACAAGCCAAAATCACCTAAGAAATTCAATTTTTTATTTTGGCAAGAAAATCAAAATTTGAATTTTTAGGCCTATTTAGACAACCTAGACCATTGTACATGATCCCAATGGACCCCCTAAGACCTTAAAATCCCCAACTAGGACTCTTAACATCAAAATGAGTCATAAAAGCATCACCAAAGTGATGCTCCTACATCGTACTTGCAAGGGGAAAAAAATGAAACTCAAGTTCCACCTAAGAGGAGGTCTACAATAATCTTTCCAGGCTTGATGATGTCTGATTTTATCATCCATGTGGAATCCTCATATGGGATTTGCTTCCATTTTACCAAATACTTAATGTATTGCTTGCCTCTGGTCTTCTTGCTTTCTTTGGTGTCAAGAATACACTCTAACTCTGTTGGTTTGGTGTGTGGTAGGTCCTCTATCCAATCAACACTTTATATCTTTGATATACCTACTCCATCAGCAATGGCATCCCCTTTGTAAGGGTATAAGTTAGCAACATTGAAAACTAGTGATATGCCTACTCCACTAGGCAATTCTATCTCATAGGAATTGTTGGAAAACTTCTTAACAACCCTACAAGGACCCATTTTCTTCATCTTTAACTTGGTATATTCACCTTTTGGAAAAAATTTCTTCTTGAGATGTGCTAAGACAAGATCTCCAACCTTAAAACTGACATCTCTTCTCTTCATATATGCCTTTTGTTTGTACTTTTCCACACTAGCTTGGAGTTGTTTCACTTGATGTATCTCTTGCATGGAAATTGAAAATTGTTCACCCTCTACACTTTGCTTTTCCATACCACTGAGGTCTCTTAGTTCAAACACTCCTCTTGGATGGATGCCATAGACCACCTGAAATGGGCTCTTACCAATGCTCCTATTCACAAAGTCATTATGAGAAAATTCCACTTAGGGTAACACAAGTTCCCATTGTTTAGGATGATCCCTTGAAAGGGATCTTAGTAGGTTACCTAGGCTCCTATGGACCACCTTAGTTTGGCCATCTATCGAAGGGTGGTAGGTTGAGCTAAAACTAATATTTGTACCAATAATTCTCCACAATGTTCTCCAAAAGTTTCCTAGAAACTTGTTATCTCTATTTGAGACTATGCTCAATTGCAATCCATGAAGTCAAACAACCTCTTTGAAGAACAAACCTACAACATATGAAGCATCACTTGTACTTTTTCTAGGAATGAAATGAGCCATTTTGGAAAACCTGTCAACTACATAAACTGAATCAAAACTCCTTTGAGTCTTTGGTAATCCCATAACAAAGTCCATACTAATGGATTTCCAAGGCTTATTGGGAATGGGTAAAGGCCGGTACAATACTGCATTAGTGTTGCTCCCTTTTTCTTTTTGAAATATAGTACACCTCTCCACAATCTTCTTACATTCGTTTGCATCCTTGGCCAAAAGTAGTTCCTCCTTAGCTATTCTAGTGTCTTGTCAAGTCCAAAATGACCTAACATACTCCCATCCTCCTTTCCAAATTCGTCACTCCTCATTATGAGGACTTTTTAGGAGTGAAATCATGTTCTTGAGGCCCTACTGCACACCCAATTGACCCCTACCACTATGCTATAGACTCTAGGGGGTTTATTTTTGCATCCCAACTAAGGAAAATGACCAACAACCCTCTTTAAAGACCCACTTAAGGTTCCATCCGAGTTTCACACTTGGATAAGGGTTTCTAAACTTTAATGCCAATTTAAATCTCACATGACTCACAATTAAATACCCTCTCAACCTAAAGAATAAACACAATAACTCTATTTCCTTCTAAGTTTCAAAATAAGGAAATCAAATACATAATCACAAGAGCATGTCTTTCAATTTGTTCTCACTGGTTTTCCTTTCTCATATTGGCACCCTTTCTTACCTGCACATCACCAATGAAATCATAAGCAATAATCATATATAACATTAATTTGGTAGTTGAAATAAGATTTAGTTGTACAACAATTTCATTAGAATTCTAATTCATATTCATAGTTTACAAGTTCCTAATACCTTCATGGCAATGATATTGAAACATGCCAAAATGAAATACAAGCACATTGTCATGAAATCACACTATGCATTGTTTGAAATATATCTATGCATCTATTTAGGAGAAGTATTTAACAAAATTGAGATTATATTATCCACATGTGAAGCGGGGTTTTACAATTCTATTGCACTAGATGGATATGTGTCAGATGAACTTGATTGTAGAGAAGTACATAATGAAGAGGAAGAAGCTTTGGAGAAGACTCTTAAAACCCCTAAGTATGTGCAAAATAATTATTCTGAAGATCAGATCATTGGGGATAAGAGGAAAGGTGTATTGACAAGAAGCAAAGCTGCTGAAGTTGAGGTAAATTTGAATTTACTTTCTAAAGTTGAACCTGAATCAGTGAGTGAAGCATGTAATGATGAGTATTGGATGAATAAAATGGAAGAACTTGTGTAGATAGAGAAAAATTAGACTTGGGAATTGGTCCCTAGACCAACAAACAAAAACATAATTGGAACTAAGTGGGTATTTGGGAACAAGTTGAACAAGAATGGAGAAGTAGTAAGAAACAAGGCAAGAGTTGTGTGTAAGGGTTACTCACAAGTAGAAGGTATAGATTTTGAGGAGACTTTTTCTCTTGTGGCCAGAACGGAAGCTATCTAAATGTTCTCTTGGAATTTGTAGCACATAAAGGTTTTTAGGTCTATCAGATAGATGTCAAGTCTACTTTTTTGAATGGAGAATTGGAAGAAGAGGTTTACATGGAACAATTGGAAGGTTTTCAGTTGTCAGATCAACTGGATATGGTATGTAATTTGAAGAAGGATCTATATGGTTTGAAGCAAGCTCCCAGAGCTTGGTATAAAAGATTGGATAGGTACTTGATACAACAAGGATTCAACAAGGGCTTTGTAAATAGTAATCTTTACTTTAAAATTGAGGAAGACAAAATCCTGATAGTAGTTGTATATGTGGATGATATTATATTTGGTGGAAATGAGGCTATGCGTAAGAAATTTGATGAGGAAATGTAGAAAGAATTTGAAATGTCAATGTTTGGGGAGATGACTTTCTTTCTTAGGCTATAGATCAATCAAAAAAATAAAGGGATTTTCATTTTGTAGTCTAAGTATGTCAAAGAAATGTTGAAGAATTTTGGAATGGATGACTCAAAATCGGTATGTACTCATATGGTGATTGGTTGTAAATTGAGAAAAGATGATGATTCACCTAAGGCTGATCAAAGCAAGTATAAATCTATGATTAGTGGACTGTTGTATTTGACTACTACTAGATCAGATATCATGCATGCAGTATGTCTTGTCGCTAGATTTCAAGAAGATCCTAAAGAAACACATGTTGCAGTAGTGAAGAGAATATTCAGATATTTAAGAGGAACACCGGATCATGGGCTGTGGTATCATAAGGATATTGATTTCACATTGAATGCTTATACAAATATAGATTGGGTTGGTTGTGTTGATGACAAGAAAAGTACAAGTAGTGGTGCATTCTTTCTTGGATGTAGATTGGCATCATGGTTAAGTAAAAAATAGGATTTAATTTCTTTATCCATTATAGAGGCTAAGTATATTGCAACAACATCATGTTGTACACAAGTATTATGGATGAGGAAAACATTGAAGGATATTAAAGTTGTATATGATGAACCTATATCTATCTTCTATGATACTACAAGTGCAATTAACATTTCAAAGAATCTAGTGATGCATTCAAGGATAAAGCATATATCTATCAAGTATCACTTTTTGAGAGAGAAGGTTATGGAGAATGAAGTGAAAGCTTGAGTATGTTCCTACAAAGGATCAAATTGTTGATATACTCACTAAGGATCTTCCTAAGGAAACTTTTGAGTGTCTTTAGGAGAAGTTGGGGGTTATTGCCCCTCCTTTCTTGAACTAGATGCATATGGAGATGCATCAGTCCAGTGGATCTATGGATGTATCTCTTTTTTGGATTGATGTTGGTGGCTACCTCTCAGGGGGAGTAGGTAGTGTCATGTGTTATCATTGTGTTTTTTATTTAGTTGGGTGTACTCCTAAGGGGAGTATTAAGAGTCTCGGTATTTTTGGTTCAGTGTCAAAGAGGCAGAATAATGCAAAATATTTTATCCTTTTCCATTAATGTCAAAGGGGGAGAGAGAATCATGTGAAAAAGAACTTATCTACTAAAGGGGAGAGAGAATCTTGTAAGGTATCGGGAGAGAGTGTTCAGATCTATTGTGTGGTCTTTGGTGGCTTTTCATGAGAGAATCATATAAGGTATTATGAGAGAGTTTTCAGAGCTATTGTGTGGTCTTTGGTGGCTTTTCACATCTTGTGTTGTCATCAATAACAAAGGGGGAGATTGTTGCAAATATGATGGTGTTGTCATTGATGTCAATAGGAAGACTACTGACTGGTATTGTCATTGATGTCAACTATGGGATGAAGATGTTGAGGATATCGAGAAAATTGTGGAAAAGAGGAAAAAAGGTTGTGCATGTGTAGTTGAGACCTTGAGGAAGTGTTGTGAGTACATGGAGCTATTCTTTTGTTGCAGATTCTAAAGGTGATTTGGAATGAAGTAAAGAGCTAAGATGATATCTCTAGTACTTGGTTTCCAAGTGCTTTTGAGAAAATTTAATAAAGTAAATTGTGTTGTGCAAATGTTCATAGTGTGCTCCAATATTGTGCTTCATGTTCTTTTGGTATTGATGTTATGTATGTGGATCTTACACATTACTCAAGGGTGTCATAGGCTGCTATATTCAAAATTTGGGTTTCTAGATCATTGTACAGTGCGAGATATTTTCACCAGTGTGTGAACCAGTTGTTTAGTGATGTTTTATGTGGTCTGGGAGAAATGTATTTACTCCGCATTTCTCTGTTGATTGGCTTTAGGTTGTGCAAATTTGGGAAGTTTCTTATAATTCTTTTATCTTTTTGTATTCAAGTTTTTACTTGATTTGGTGTAGTACAGTGTGAGTTTCATTTATCAGTATGCAATTAAAGGTTATCAGATGTTTTGAGTTAAATTATTTTTTGATGCGAGCTTGGATGAAGTGGTTGATGAATATTAAGTAGTTTTTGGATTATTCTAGATTGAGTTCAAGTTAATTATGTTGTTTGAAACTTTCAACTTAGTTTAAGGAAGTGTGTACTTAATGATTATGGTGTTTTGCACAAGTGTTGTCGACCTTTTGTTTAACACTACATGTGAGGCTTGCGAAAGTGTGTTGAAGTGTGTTGGGATCTATTTGGGTCCTAATTAAGGATTTATGTAGGTCGCCTTTCGTTCCTATCCACCACGATAATGTTTAGGTGCCGACCTATTTTGAATTTGAATGTATAATAGCTAGTGGTCAACATTGGAGAAAGTTTTTGAGGTAGAGCTTGATATAAATATGCATGGTGTTGATGCAAGAGGATGAACGAAAGAGTAAGAAGTAAGATAGATGTGAGATTGATGCAAGTGATGTGTGTGATGTAAATTTGAGAAGAGCAATGTGAACTTCATGTTAGGGTTCCTGAAGGCAGTAAGCTGAAGGCATCCGAAATCTTTCATGTGAGACTATGAAAGTGTGTGAGTAATTGTGGTGGATTCCTTGTTGCATTGAGAAGTGTTTTCTCTATGTAACATTCTTCTTTTATCTTCTTGTATTCTTTCTATGGTTGTGAGCCTTTTGGACAATGTGTCCTATTCTAGCAGTGAGCCCCTTTGTACTAGTTTTCCTATTACCTATATTATGAGTTAATCCTCACCATGGTTTTTCTCATTGGGTTTTCCACGTAAATTTAGTGTTCTCTTATGCATGTTGTTGTGATTTCAATTTCTATTATATGTATTTCATGTTTAATCAAACTAACAGAATAAGGACCTTAATGAATGCTTGTGGATCGGATTACTGTTGAGGGTTTTGAAGGTTTTATTTATTGCAATTGATTCACCCCCCCTCTCAATTGTCTTTTTCATTTCAACAATTTTCCTCTTGAATCTCTCACTCCATTTTCGGTGTAATTCATGTTATATGAGCATTGGTAACTCCTTTTGGAATTGTATTATGGTGGATAATGTCACTACCATGTTATCTCACACCACCTACACTTGTATCCTTGTGCAATTGGTCTTGGCTTCACCTCTCATGATGGAGATTGTTTTATAGGTTGGGATAGCTCTTAGATCTAATCTTTGGATTATGAAGGCATCCCTTTTTGGTGTCTAAAGTGCTTTTCTACTAGTCACTTGGAATTATATTATCCTCACTTGAAGGTTTCATGTTCCTCCTTGTGGTGAAAGAATTCTCATCAAGAACACCTCACTATGAAGGTTGCAAAGGATGACATTGATTCAAATGATTCTAAGTAGGTCCTATTATTGTTGAATCTAGTCAACTCTTGATTGTCGGAGGGTATTGATTGTTTCTAATCCCCCTTTGGTTCCTATGGGTGTTTTTGGTGCCTCTTTCAAATTTTATAAGTTACCAAGAATCTATCAACAAACTATTAAACATATGATAGTACTTTTTCCTACTAGTAATATGAGTTCTATAGTCAAACAATCCTAAACTCCATACATCCCATAAGGAGAGTGACCAAACTGCATCAAGTTTAATACCGCGTACGTGTAAAAAGAATCATCAATTTATTCAATTCCCCTTTATATACATCTGCGCATGTGCAGGATCATGGTATGCCAAAAAGTGGCAATGGAGAAAAAAATACGTGTTTCTACGACTCAAAAACGCAAAAATGCCGAGTTGACTTTATGTGGCTCGGGTGACTACCAAAGCAAAGCCCAAACCTAGATTTAAAAATCAGATATCCAATCCAAATCGGATATCCAATTTTATATATATATATATATATATATATATATATATATATATATATATATATATATATCTATTTTGGGCCGAATGAAACCGACTAAAACTCATTTTCATTCGACTTAACCATGGCGGGCGCATAGTGGAAAGCACAAATCAGATATCCGATTTCAAATCCATCTGCAACAGGTTAGATTCTTGATTTTTATTTGCTCTAATCAAATTTTCAATTAGATTTGTTTAATTTTAGTTGATTTTTTTCAAAATAGGGTTTTTTGATAGATTTTTTATGAAAAAATTGAGTTTAGCATGGATTTTGATGAAAATTGAATGTTTGCAATGGATTTTCACTTAAAAATAGTGTTTTTTATGTATTTGGATTAAAAATTAGAGAATTTTATAGATTTTTGTTAAAAACTAGGGTTTTTGTTGGATTTTTTAAAAAAACTAGGGTATTTTTATACTATTTTCATTTATATTGTCTGATTTTAATTAGATTGATTTGTTTTTATATTTAATCAGGCATTATGGCTGCATGTATATAAAATTAAAATTTTGTGCATTTCTAAAAGTATTCCTATTGGCAGACCTAAAGATCTTCAATTAGGATCCTCATATACTATATCTCATTTTTGGATTTTAAATTTAACAAAAATCAACCTCATCAGTCTAGGGTGCCAATTCCCTGTCCAATCAGTTTTGACAAAGATTTGGATCATAGTTCTATCTCTATGATTCTTATGTTGTTTTGGGTTTTGTGTGTACAAATTATTTTAGTTTTTGTGACTATTTTGTGTTTTCCCTTCATTGTATGAGCATTAAATTGTTTTGAATCTTGTAGAAAATTTATGAGCTTCATGACCTTGTGTCACTTCACTAATACCCACATGAGATGTAGTTGTAGACTTATGGCTTCCTATGTTGCAATCATAGCCAATGTTGAGCTTGATTCTTATAACTCTTTCACTCAATGTATTATGCCTACCCAATCCATCTTATATTCCCTCCCTAGTCCTACATTACCCATGTCTTTTTTGTAACCTAACATTTATGTGGGCTTGGCATATGTTATTTCTAAGGTCCCTACAATGAATTCAACAATTTTTAAGCATTGAACCTTTGGATGGAGAAGCAATCCCTCTTTTGGATAGCATTGGGAAGTTGGTAAATGATTAGGAAGGGATAGAAGTGTTACGTAGCCTAGCTAATATAGTAGATTCTAATATTCCTTCGGTAGCTAGTTTCACGAAATTTTTGACTAATGCTCAAAATCCTTTTGGAAAATAAGTTTCCTCTCCCACAATAATGCCTTCTATTCCCAACTTTACACCTCCAATCATAGCATCAATGATGGAATATAACAATGGTTTAAACTCAAGCTTAGGAATTTCTAGTGGAAATTATAATAGTTTTGTCCCTTCACCTATAACACCTCCATATTCATCACCCCTCCTAAACATGAAATATAATATCCCACCATTCCTCCATACTAGTTCACCATACTTGAAAAACTCTCACAACATGTGGCCCAATGATTTTGT
Organism: Sequoia sempervirens; assembly: GCA_007258455.2. NCBI lineage: Eukaryota > Viridiplantae > Streptophyta > Pinopsida > Cupressales > Cupressaceae > Sequoia > Sequoia sempervirens. The sequence continues at coordinate 51,068 of VDFB02208148.1, forward strand.
GATAAATCAACTTTTTTATTTAAAGCATGACATTATTACAACAACAAATTTCAAACTTAAACCAAAATCAAACCAATAGTAAACATCCAAAATACCTTACACATAGTTCATTAATGTTCACTATTTTAAATACACCTATACTACAAAACATTGAAATACCTCACTTTGGAAAGTACAATGGTAAAAAATATCCTAATAACCATTTGTTAGTTTTTACTACCTTGTGTAGAGACTTTATTTTTGAAGATTCACTCATAGTGAAACTCTTTTCTAGATCACTGAAAGATATGGCCTTGGAAATTGGTTTTGTTCATTGTCAAACAATCAATTACCTCCTTTACACAACTCATTAGTGATTTGCTCCAACACTTTCAAGTGAACATTAGTCCTCAAGTTACATTAACAAATTTAGTTCATTGTAATCAAGGACCTAAAGAGAAAATAAAAAACTTTATGAAATGATACTAATCCCTTTATTTCAAATTCTCCTATAGTCTTCAAGATGTTGATATTCAAAGGGTGTTTATAGGTAACTTACAACCTAATATTCAAGATAAAAAATTGCTAATGAAATATCCATCCTTAACACGTTTTTGTATAACCCTTCATGATTATCGAATATCGATTAGTTGGTATGAAGGTACCCCTTCATAGGCTCCTATTGGTCAATCATATAAGTCATGCCTCAAAACAACTATCAATCATTTAAAAAGAAAAACAAAAAATTCATTACTTGATAAACATTTATGTCAAATTGCTAATAATATTGAGACAGAAGTAACTACTGTAAACATAACTCTAGATATAAATTTAGGCCATGAGATAGGAAATTTTCATAGTTGTTTGATTCTCTCCATGTGATCATGTTGCAATTGTTAAACAAGAAAATGATTCAATTTCCTCCAATTAGTCATATTCAAACAATTAAACCTTTACCACCAAACTTTAATGCAAAAGCATTTTTTCAATATCATCGTACACCTCGACATGATATGGAAAGATGTAAGCATATTTATAACCAAGTGCAAGACCTCATTCTAATCAAATCCAGTTGGATGAACTATTAATGACAAAGGAAATAAATTGGTTTTTTCACCTAATCAATACATACAAATATTTACAAGCCCATTGCCAATTCATTCAACAAACTTTGTTCAATACAATGATAATGAAGAAGATGATAATGATTTTTCCATCTTTATAAACATTATTAATATTCAAAATCATAAAGGAAAAACCAATATTTTGTTTGACATTTCTTTTACATATATTGATTCTTCTATAACTACACTCGATGGTCTTCTTTATATCAAGTTTGCAGAAACCCGAAAAGGGGAATACTCATTGATCCCATGTACATAGTGAATATGATCAAAAAAGAGTTATTGTATGTACATGAACTTTATGCAGATGATTATGAACAATCAAAAGCATGATTAAAAGCTCATGATGGTTATGGTTTCCCTATAATTGGTTTGATAACTCTCCTAGTAAAGGTTGGACCTAAATAGTTGGGTGGTTTTGATAGATTTTTTATGAAAAATTTGAGTTTAGCATGGATTTTGATGAAAATTGAATGTTTGCAATGGATTTTGACTTAAAAATAGTGTTTTTTATGTATTTGGATTAAAAATTAGAAAATTTTATAGATTTTTGTTAAAAACTAGGGTTTTTGTTGAATTTTAAAAAACTAGGGTATTTTATAATATTTTCATTTATATTGTCTAATTTTAATTAGATTGATTTGTTTTTATATTGAATCGGGCATTATGGCTGTGACAATGAAAATGCACCTCCACCTCCTCCACCTCCACCTCCACCTCCACCTCCACCACCTCCATAGCCATCAATTCAAGAATTAATTTCTGAAAAATTGCAACAATTAAGGGGCATTTCTGAAGTTTATACGAGAGTCCCTTGATTATCTTCGATGTCAAACACAATGAATGAAATAATTAAAAATATAGAAACCCTCTCCTCGCAACATAATGCCTTTCATTCGTGGCGAGAAGACATGAGAGAATATTATGCATGTGGATTGTCCTATGATGATGTGAAAGATCTTGGAATAACCAAAGCCCAAATAACCTCTTTATTTGTTAACCCCCGCACTGGTTTGCCAGTTAATGTTAATAAAACAAAACCGTCTATAAAATGGTGCACTCATAGAGACATTGTAGAAAACTTTTGGGATCATTTGTGTATGGTTTTTTTGAAACCACCGAACAACAATTTGGATGTACCATTTTACTTTATAAAAAAATTATATGCTGAGTTTGTGTTAGGGCATCATGTCAATTACTTTGACATTAGACCCTTCCAGGGCGTTGGTGGAGGTATGCCCCAGGATAGAGCAGGGGCAGTTAGAGTAATACCCCACCCACATGTTCCCCTCCCTCGCCTTCCTCCGCCACCTCCAGTATACCATCCAGATATTATGCAGGATGCGCCACACAGACTATCCACGCTATTCACTCTTTGAGTGGTCTTTTGGTTTCGCATGCTTCTGTAGTAGCTCAGCCACATTCTAGTGATGTTGGTGATGGCTCGAGTGTTGCTGCATCATCCTCATCAGGTCCACATATTTGTGTACCACATACTTGCTCCATGTGCCACCAAATATGCTTAGGTCCTCTTGTACAGCCTGCCGAGCATCCCCTAGACACTTCCGATTATGACTTCCACGATGTGGACATTATAGATCAGACGCAAGGAGTGGAGCACACCGTACAGAGTCCTCTCCTGCTAGAGAGGGGGACATTAGAATAGTGACACAAGTAAAATTTAAGTTGTGAATTCATAACTTGCATTTGTTTTTAAATGAATATTAATAAGAGATAGTATAATGTACTAATATTTATTTACATGGTCTATTTAACAGTTGATGTCCGAGGAGGAGCTGACAAATGTGACGGATAGCACCTTGAGGGCCATTTCATTTGGCCTGAACACGCACACAGTATATATTTTTGCACTCACTCATTTACATTTATTTATTGTATACTTTATTGTCCTTTGAATTGTCATTAAAATGAAATTATATAATAACTTATATGTTTATCTTATTTTCCTCTTGTAGGAAATACCTTATGTGAGCGAGGTGCAGCCTTGTCAAGATTATGGAAGTGTAATGTTGGATAAGGACAAGGTAATTGAACTCAAATTTGATTGAATTAAGAATTTTAAGATCTTATATTGATTATACATATATTGACATAGATTGGTAGTTTCATATGTACTTGTTATTTTTATGTGCAGGGAATTATGAGCTATACGTCCTTGTTGACAAGTGACACAATGCCCAAAGCAATACGTATTGGAACACTTGAAGGAGTAGGTGTTGAAGCACCTCAAAGAGGAGGTGTCGAAACACCTAAAGGAGATAAAGAAAAAGATCAACCTAAAGAAGTATGTGTTCATTTTATTTTGTGTTTGGTATTTAAATGTTCCTATTTCTGACAATTGTATGCTAACTTGGATCACTTTTATGTTTTTGTTCACCTATATAGATTGAAATTACAAAAGATGGTTTGGTCGGTTCTTTGAGAGGGGCATATTCTAGAACTCCTGACCCTTTGAAGAGACGGATATTTTAGGTAATCAAGATTACAATTTTAGAGTTCAATTATAATTTAATGTATATTGATTTTGATGTTAATTATTCGGTTTTAAATTATATAGTATAACTAATCTCAATTGTAGTTTGACTTTTTCTTGTGCAGCTACCTTCAGAGGCAACGAGTGCTTCAAAGAGGCTCCATTTTGATGATCCACCAGTAGTTTAGAATGAGATAGACATTTTGGCATGTAAATATTGAATAGATACCGAGATGGCATATGCCACATATTGTAAAATTTTGTTTGAGTTGGCATTGATGCCATTTTTGTATATGGACATACACTTGATTATTGGATAATTTCATATATAGAAGTTGACAATCAAAATTTAATTTCCTCCTCATGTGCATAATTAAACTCTTTGAAATTTTAATCAAGTGAGCAATGGTTAAATATCTTGATGTACAATAGCATAAAAAGAATGGTTATATTATGTAGTTTATTCATATTGTTGATTACATTGCATTGCACATCTCAAACTCAAAACATTACCTCATTGCATAAGTAACAACTAGATGACGATGATGAAGAAGATTTTCAATTACAATATAGTTTTTACAAAGTCAACCTAAGCAATTATGCAATTACTTCACAGTACATAACTAATAATTAAAAATTTATTCATATTATTGATTACATTGCATTACACATCTTTCAAACTCAAACCATTACTTCACATGGCATAAACATCCACTCCAAGCACCTATCCTTCATGTACTTGCCTTTTACCTCAGTCAAATAAATGCTAGGCACCAATTTCAGTTAGTCTTGTTAGTCTAGGTGCCTATTCTCATCCATCATGCCACTCAAAACATCATTTTAGATCCTCCAGGCACCATTTTTACCTGTTGCTCACTGCTTCATGACTGCTAGGCACACTTTCAAAAGCCTCATGTCACTAACTCACCTTCCAGTTAGGTGCATGTTTTGGCTTATGCTCTATAAAAGACCTCTCCTTTGAAGATACTTTAGTAGGTTGGAAACATGAATACCAATGCTACAAATAATTTTTTCTTTCACTTCCAAGCAAAACACAGCATGCTGAAACATTCCAACACAATGACAAAGGCATGTCACACATATAATGGAATCATCTTTATATATACACTAACACATACCTAGACTTTCAAATTAAATTAATTAACCCATGCAAAAATAAAATCACAAGAACTCAAGAGCACAAAAATTAGTCACTCACACACAAACTGTAACCAAGCTAGCTTATGAGATTCAAGAAAATAGGTGTAATAAGAAAACCTTCACAGTGATTTAACTTGAAAAGTTGTTTTCGATCCACCAATTCACCAGAGTTTCCATCATTCTTTCCCTTTTCTTCATATTCCATAACAGGA